>CAKXYY010000023.1:0-47738 GCA_935541525.1 Dujonia railenensis
AACAATTGAGCGAACCATAAGTGTTCAACTTTGTTTGGAACGGTGTCCATAGGGTAATCAGCTAAATCTGGAGATGGTTCATTAGAAGTAGAAGCAGTAGAAGAACATTGCCAACCAGAGACGTATACGGAGTCTTCGTACTTGGCCATCTGAGAAACATGAATTGGATCTAAAGCACCGAAAGTGAAAGAAACAGACTTAGTCTTATTGTGCTCTTCCAACAACTTGTATAGTTTCTTCGCTTGGTCACTTGAAGGGTACTTGACTTTAAGAGATCCCCTCTTTCTTGCAATATCCTCTGGTTGGTAGATTCTCTTGGTCTTGGCCCATCTTTGGTTCTTCCACCAGTTACCAATTTCTTGGACTTGTTCTTGGAAGAATTTTTCTTCTTCGTTAATGTCGATAGCGGAATAAGGCATTCTCTATGTAATGATTTAAAGCTATCGGTTCACTGTGTTAGTAGGTATGTTATCTTAATTTTCGCAACCACGGAGTTCATGCGTGGTACAACAGGTGGCAGCATTCCCAAAAGGTAGCAAGGTAACCAAGTATTAATTAGGTTACACAAGACGCACTAAATAGAGAACTCCAGTGTTAGGGGTCAGGGCATAACAGTGCCGCATTTACAGCTTAGAAGTGTGAGGTCTACGCTGCTTTCAATGCGTCAAGGTACCAGTACTAATCTGCCTTGGTGTGTGGCCTCAATGTTGCTATACTTACTGTATACTTTTTAGAGTTTATGGTATAATAGTTGATTTTCAGTATACTAGAGTGGAAACGTAATGGTTGGGGGAATTATGGCTTGTTTATATACCGAATCCAAGGCTACCAGTGATACTCTTCCTCTGGTCCTTTTCAACGGCTAAGTATTCAGTCACCAAAATAAAAAGAAAAGTGGCACTTTAGCAACACAAACTCTAACCTAGAACTCAAACCACCCTCGGTAATAACCAGAGAGGGTAAATGTAATCCGGATGTATAGTGAATGAGCACTATTTGTTAATCATACATCAAGACTCAAAGCAGCATCGTGGTACTATACGAGTACCTTGTTTGCAACCTCTCCCCACAGAAAACTCGGAGTGCTCCTTTACTCCGAAGCCCATGAGTCAGCAACAATAGAAAATAAGATAGCATCCAAAAGCGTAGGAATATTGGACACACCGAAGTCGGGTCCGTGGTCAAATTGAGGGGTTTTTGGATCTTGTGGTACTGCAATGTTGATAACTGATATAGCCTACTGAAGGCTATATCCTGTGAAGGTCAGCAAGAAGAATGTCTGAGGGAAGAAGAGCACTTGAACATAAAGACAAAAAAGACTCATCTAGCCCAAGCACTCAAAAAACAATTTCGGATCAGAAAAAACTCGCAACATCTACCTTTCCTAGTACATAGAGTTCGTCTTTTGACAATTTGCTAGACAATATGAGTTTCTGGATGGTATTGCAGCCATTCTGCTTCACTGGGGCCACCTCCATGAAGATATTAAGTCCTTGTTCATATTGACGTATTGAGGAGTGCACAGAATTCTGAGCCGCATGGTTGCAACCTCTTTTTTTTTTTTTTTTTTTTTTTTTTTTAAATTCTTTTGATCCATAGCTAGCGAGACGGACAAGAGGGAGGTGGAAGTAAGAGGGGAGTAGGATGGTTCCAGGGGAACACGAGAGACCAAAAGGGGACAAATGACTACAAGGAGTGCCCGAAAGTATGAATAGAAACATCTACAGGACATCGTTTAGTTAATAAAAAAATTTTTTATTTGTAATTCATATGGTATAAGCTATTTATATGTTATTATAAGTATTTATATGTGTAAAGCCCAGCACAAAGTTGAAGATTAAAATCTTGTAACATCAAGCTAATTAAACAGAAATAAACTCAACATTGGCTTTGGCATCATTTATCAATTCTATCGCTTCGTCTCCGACTAAACCATGCTTGACCTTAATATGTCTAGACAAGGCATCACCTCTAGAAAAGGTCTTCAGCTTTCCATTTCCAGGGCCACCATTCAATCTACCTTCACAAATAACACACCTGAAGATCTTCTTCTTGGATGCATGGATGGTTTCTTGATGTCTAATTAAGTCATAAGGCCTTGAAAATTGCTTGTTACAAGGTTGACTAGTGGATGGATTTATTAAGTCACATTGATGGTTTGGATTATTGGCGGTTATTTCAGCAGCAGTCTGGTGATTGGAGGCTTCAAAGTGATTATGAAGTTTACGAATACTGTTCACAGGACTCAGTTCAAAATCTTGTTCAGGAGTAGTTTCTTGGGTATTACCGTAGTCTTCATCATCCTCATCGTCATCAAGTTTTATATCATCTACCGAAGGCATGTTCTCTTGAGACGAGAAAACCAATCTATCGAATGAGCTGTTATCATGATAAGTAGAGCCGGTAGTTGGAACAGATGTTAATGAAGAAGATGAGATGCTAGATGGACGATGAGACATTTGCTCTTGCTCAAATTGTTGAACTTGAGGATGCACTTGTTGTTGATTTTGAACGAAATCATTTACCAAAGGTTGAGGAAGATCGTTCATTATCATTTCATCGAAGTCATCATGGAAGTAGTCGTCTTCATCTTCTTCATCAGAAGATATAGGATCTTCAATATCCTCTTCAAAATCTTCAACTCCTGACATCATGAGGTAATCGTTCTCATAACCTGGAATTGGAAACTCTTGAGTCTGCTTTGGAGGAACGTAAAGTGGAGTATTCAAGTAAAGGAAATCGTCGTTTGACAAATTCACCTCGTCATTCTTGGAGACCAAATGGGAAGGTTGTATATCAGTATTGAAAAGATAGTAGTCTTCGTCTTTAATTGGTTTTTCGTTTGAATGAGATTCGAGGGTTGTAAAGCGTCTTCTAGTAGATGGAACATTACTTGTAGTGTTGTTGACAGTGTTGTTACCGAAGAAAGTTCCAAATTGTGAATCTGGGTTAGCATAATCAGCGAAAGGTGACTTTCCGACGGTTCCAGAAAATACCTGCTCCGGCGTTATTATATTACTATGCTGTTGTGACTGTTGTTGATCATTCATATCCAAAGAATATGGTGTTATGTATGAGTCAGGTAGACTGTTAAACATGGAATTTAATTGTGCGCTGGTAAGGGTTGGAGTAGGTTGCTGGGTGACTTGCTGGGAAGGTTGAAAGGGAAACTGTTGAGATGAAGATTGCTGGTAATTCACAGGTTGTTGCTGTTGAGATCCAAAGCTATTCATCCTGCCAGCAGGCTGTTGTTGTTGTTGAGACTGTTGTTGTTGCTGAACGTTATTCACGTTAAAACTGCTTCCGGAATTGTTAGGAAGATGATACAAATCATCTTCCATAATATCGGTTATGGTTCTCTTCAATGGAGAGAATACTGCGAGTGAGGTCATTTCAAAATCAATAAAGTTGTTGTCGTTGTAACTACCTTCGTTAGGGAGTTGGTTAAATGTGTTGGATGAAGATGACAACGTAGGCTGGAGTGGGTGGGGGGTTTGGTTTTTTCTTCGTATATATAAGCTCGTGTGGGAAGATCTCTAGATTATTAGTAATCGAGTTCTCTTTCTCACAAAAATTTATGGGTTATATATACTACTACTACTGCTTTTTATTTCAAAAAGATAAATAGTTCTCTCTAGATTTAAATGCTAATACTAAATAAGTGGATTCAAAAAGATTGAAGGGAAGCAAAAGAAAAGAAGCAGCTAAATTTTAGAGACCACTATGGCGGGCTGTAGTTCTATTTTATAAAATTTCCTAATCTATAAAATTGCTACACAATAACAAAAAGAAAGAAAAGCTCCTGAATACGAGGAGAATGACGAGGGTTTGGCACTACCCTGGCATTAATTCCGGGATATGACTCAAAATAATTGACAATTTAGGGGGACCAGAGCACTGTATGCAGTTATATCCGGATTTGTCAGCGGAGCTAGTGCCAGAAAGACCCTTCGCGAAGGTTCGGTGGCAAACACGTGACCGAATTTTTCGTAAAACTGTGCATTATTTAAGCTAATGGATCAGTGCAAAAGCTAAAACTGTGGTCACGATACACGCGGCGAGACTATCTGTTTGAGACATGACTGCGGCCCCGAGAAGGGAAACACCCTAGGGTGAGGAGGACGAACACGGGAGTAACTACACGGGGGTGGACAGGGTGAGATAGGAAGGATGGCCTTAGTATATGACACGGATGGAGCAGGGTTTCAGGCTCTAGCAGCCTGGCTAGGTGCATGCGATGAACTGTGTAGGAGCGCAATTCCAGATGTTTTTCTTTTTTTTTTTTTTTTTTTTTTGTTTTCCTTTTTTGTTTCTATTTATTGTTTTTTTTTTTTTCTTTCGATGGGAGCAGTTCTTAGAAACAGTGCAAGACAAGTTCCAGCCAGAGCCCAACAAGGTTTTAGCGTTTAAACAAGTAGCTTGTAGTAAGTGGCACGTATAGCTGAGCGACAGGTAAAGTGCTGGTGACGTGGTAGTACGTGGCCGATTCGCTGTACACTGCACTGTTGTACTATTCTCTAAGCTTCTCAGTTTCTTAGTTTCTCCCGCATCTCCTGTTTCTTCGGTTTCTTCAGCATCTCTGTATCTCGCTGTCAGTGCCCGCTGTTTCCCTATACAGCAGCATCGCTTTCAGATTTCGGGCTCACCGCAGCAGCTAAATGCTACTGGCGTAGTTGTGCCACACTCGCGCATGGCAAAAAATAAAAAAGCACAGCTGGGACGCAGTGGTTACCGACCAGTGAACCATAGCAGGTACCGGTATTAGTGCCGAAGAGAAGCTGAAACAGCCAAATAAAGCCTACAGGCAGATTTACCGCACCCAATTGCCTTTGAATACAGTGTAAAATAGATCAAAACCGCTGCGTGGGTGCCAATTGACTGTCCCTCTATGAGCTCTTCTCATCACCATCTCCCCTGGTGCACACAGGTGCACACAGGTGCTGTGCGCTGTCTACGCCACTTTTCATTCTCTCACATGCGCTTACATGCACTCCTTATCTGAGCTGTCCCGCAAGATCAATCCACATCTGATGAGCCGCACGGTCCCCATGTCTAATCTTAGCGATTGAAACAGGGAGGTGAGGAGGGGGTGGATGGTAAGGTAGGATACCCATAGTAATTATAAATAACGAGCCTTTTCTTTTGTGGGTACGGTTTCTGAGCTCTTTTTCAGTTTACCCTTTTCAATCGGAATTTATTACAAGGTTAACACCATGGGTAACACACCATCAGCTCAAAAGCCAACCGCTATCCCCTCGCCAGTGGCGCGCCAGGAGGTCTTCAATGAAAAGTTGAACTACTACTCCATCAACTCCAAGCTTCGTGGCTTGCAGCTCGACGACACGTACCACGGATCATCCAACCCAATCTCCATTGACTCTTTGGACTCCTGGGAATCAAAGTTGTTGTCGGATCCTAAGAACAAGTTGGCCCAAGCTGCTATTACTTCTAACTCCATTGACAAGATTGTATCCAAGACCAACGTGAAATTGACCAACTCTGATAAATTCCTTTTCAATGTTGAGGTTGACGTCGTTGGATCTCCTTCATTTTTCAACAACCAGAAGTCCCTGGGAAGATGCTGGATCTTCGCTACCTGTAACGTCTTGAGAAGTCACGTCATCAAGAACTACAACTTATCGCCAGAGAAGTTCCAATTGTCTCAAAGCTACTTGTTCTTCTACGACAAGTTGGAGAAGGCTAACTTCTTCTTGGACAATATTCTCGACACTGTTGACGAAGACTTAGATTCAAGATTGGTGAACCATTTATTAAAGGACCCAATCAGTGACGGTGGTCAATGGGACATGATTGTTAACTTGGTTTCCAAGTATGGGCTTGTTCCACAAGAAGTGTTCCCAGACCTGTTCAACGCACAGGCTTCATCTGGCTTGAATGGATTCCTTGTTGCCAAGTTGAGAGAATACGGATTTATTTTGAGAAAGTTGGTTAAGGACGGAGAATCCGCCGAACAAGTTGGACTTGTAAAGCAGTCGATGATGAAACAAGTGTACAACATCATTGCAATTGCACTCGGATCTCCTCCAAAGCCTACAGATTCCTTTAAGTGGGAATTTATTGATAAGGATGGAAGCTACAAGTCGTTCCAAACTACGCCCTTGGACTTCTACACCAGCCATGTTAGATTCGATGCTGCACAGCAGTTTTCCTTGTTAAATGACCCTAGAAACGAGTACGGCAAGCTTTATACTGTTGACAGATTGAAGAACATTAGCGACGGTAAGCCAATTGAATATGTCAACTTGGAAATTTCTGCTTTAAAGAAGGTTGCTATTAAGATGTTGCAAAAAAACGAACCTATTTTCTTCGGTTCTGATGTGGGCAAGTTCCTTTCAAGAGAAACTGGGATCTTGGATGTTGACGCCTTTGATTACGACTTGGGGTTCGGCACCTCATTGAAATTGAGCAAAGAAGAAAGAGTCAGAGTAGGAAACTCGGCAATGAACCACGCCATGGTGATCACGGGAGTCCATTTAGACGAAACCACGAAAGCTCCAATCAGATGGAAAATTGAGAACTCTTGGGGTGATGACACTGGTGACAAGGGATACTATCTTATGAGTGACAAGTGGTTTGACGAATATGTATTCCAGATCGTCACGAACAAGTCCTTTGTCGACAAGAAAGTTTACAGTATCTGGAAGAATAAGGACTACACCACCTTACCATATTACGACCCTATGGGCTCATTAGCTTAAGTTACAACTTCAATTCTATAATTTGTGTGTTATTCGATACTCTGGAGTATTGAATGTTTATATAGGTATGTAAAACTGAGCAATAGTATGGCACTTCTGACTCAAAATTCCGTATCTTTCATGAGACCAGCCAGGAAAAGATTCGGTACTGGAGAACTCTATATAAGTGACTGCTCGTCAGCCATTTTCCACTCATCCTCTACTTTGCCCTTCCCTCGTTACTCACCTTCTTTATGCCCCTCTCAGCGGCTTCCTTATCCAAGTAATAGTAGTCTCCTATAACCTCCATGTTCTCGTCTAGCTCGAAGATTATCGGAATCCCCGTGGGGATATTGATCTTCAGTATGTCTTTCTCGCTGACGTTGGTGAAATGCTTGATGAATGCCCTAACAGGTGACCCATGCATGACTATAAGAATGGCACGCTGTTCGTCTTTCAAGCATTGTTTGTAGTTTTTGGCAAATATCTCCTCTTTGAAGTACGGAATAAACCTTTCAGAGACATTTTTCAAGGATTCTGCTTTGGGCAATTCGTCGGCTGACGTTCTGCCATCGTCGTATCGTTCATCAATGCACAGATCATCCCCCACGACTGGAGGGGGCCGGCCATTGTAGTCTCTACGGATATAGTCATACTTATCCTTGCCTAATTCCTGGAAAATCTTGGTCTTATCTTGACCTTGAAAGGACCCATAGTGCCTCTCATTTAGCTTCCATGACTTGAACGAATCGCACCATAATCGGTTCAATTTGTTCAAGATGATATAACCTGTCTGGTTCGTTCTGGTCAACTTTGATGTGTACATGGCAATGGGCTTCAATTTGGCCTTCAATATTAGCTCTCCAGCATGATCTGCCTCCTGCTTACCCTTCTCCAGCAATGGTATATCAATCCACCCGCAAAACTTGTTCTCGTGGTTCCACTCAGACTCTCCGTGACGGAGTATTATTATCTTGACCATGTTCAGTGCAACTTAGTAATGCTCCAATATGAAACAAATTTCAAAGTGTGGAAAAAAAGTTAGAAAACGTGAAAAAAAAATATTAAATGCTCAAAAGTACAGTGAACTGAACCGAACTTCTATACCACGCTCTTTTATGTCTCTATATGCCTACCACAGGGTCAGTAATACCACACAACGTAAGAGGGTATTCCGCATCTCATGATTCCGAACATATGTCAAGCCCATATCGGGTCACGTGACTATCGTCTCTCGAGTCATATACCGAAGAGTGATGGTGACGAGTGTAGTGTCAATGGAAGGCTTTGTAGAATATGGTGTTAGGGGTCATTTCGTGAAGAGTTCAACTGTAGCCATGCTACATATATGTTCACTACTTGCTATTTGTTCACTGCTTATCATTTGATGCTGATTTACTCTGCACTCAAAAAAAATGGCGACAACTGCAGGACTCGAACCTGCGCGGGCAAAGCCCAAAAGATTTCAAGTCTTTCTCCTTAACCGCTCGGACAAGTTGCCTTTTTTGCAATTGTTCTTTTAAATTTGCACTTGCCTCAGACGACAAGGAAAAACCATGTGCATGTAACAGGATGTACCTATAGTCACTAGGAGTAGGTTCAAGCCAGTGTTGAGAGCTTAAGGTGAAATACAGTGCTTAGAGCGCCTACATTGGAGTGCTAAGCACCCTGAATTGGTATGGTTAGTTTCTAATTCTTATAAATATTGGCTACATATATAGATACATTGCTAGTACGCATGTAAATATATATGTATGTGTTGTGTATGTATGTATGTATGTATGTGTATATATATGTGTGTGTATGTGTTGTGTGTGTGCGTGTGTGTTTTATGTACAGTTTTCATCTTCTAATTTACAGTTAGGATACCTTTTCTACTCAAGAACATTCTTTCCGTTGCCCAATACTTCATCAAACTTCCTCAAGGAAACCTGGTACAATAGTAACATAATTGAGCTTTGCACTCCGGTCCAGATAAATCTGGGACCAACCCCTGAAAAGAGCCCGAGCACCCCTTCGTTCTTGTATATCGATCCCAACGCCTTAATTGTGGAAGATTTGCTTAATATGGCTGAAAGTGGGGATCTTGTACTTGTTCTGGGTGTGCTGGTTACACCCGAGCTAGTATTGGAGTTGATGGTTGTTGTGGTAGCTGTCTGGATTCTAGTCTTTATCACATCCAAGGGAGTCGTCAAGACTCCTGCCAATCCACCAGCGGATGCCCCCGTGGCAAGTTCAATCGATATTGGAAGCTCCTGACTCAGGTTATTGTAATAAATAGCTAGCTGTCTGAATTTTTCGTAGAACGCAAATTGCAATGCGCTGAAGGGCAAGTCTCGGAACAAGGTTTCTTTGTAGCCGAATACAAACGTAGCAGAGCCCTCCGTCTTGAGAATAGATGAAATGGCATTCCCCAATCCCTTGTAATTGTATCCGGAGCCTTTGGTGTACGGATTGTTGTACCTTCCTTGGAGTTGAAGTCTTGTTTTCAAAACCTCGGAGGGAACATAAAAGATAGAAGATGCTAAATCTCCTAGAATCCCCCCGATGAAGTAAGCAGCTGTTTCATTGACATGATAATCTCCAATCAATGTCCGCTTGGTAAATTCGTAAGTCCCGAAAAATGCGGCCGTCGAGGGAAAGGATCCCAAAATAGCAGGGCTATAGCCTCCGTACAACCCTCTAAACAAACCCTCTTCTTTCAAGATAGTTAAATATGCAGAAACCATGTTCTTGTATTTGATATTGTGAGTGAGACCCTGTTGTCTCGTCTTCACTGTGTCGAGCGAGTGCATAGCAGTATCTCCGACTATTCCCCCAAGTCCGCCGGCCAACATACAGTTGATTATTGGAGAAAGCGAACCAAGAGAGCTCTCGGCGTTGTCGTTCTTGTTGCCGGAGTCATTTCCGTCACTACTGGAACCGCCATGGCCTATTGTGGACTTTATAGCTGGTGTGTGCAGAGGTTGATCATGACGCGGTATGAAACTTGTGGATGGAGATATGGAAGGGGACGACATATGAATGATTGTGGTTTATTTTCTTTGTTAGTCTTCAAAAGGTGTTTCGTGGGTACTGCGCTAATGAATATTATATTATCATGAAGTTTTTGAAAGTATAAAGTGAAAGAATGTAATAAATAACTGGAGGTCTCGTCGCTGTAGCTATCTCAGAAACTCAATCTTGTGTCGGTTCTCTCTCCTAGTGAAAACAAGTAAGAAATTTCTCCCGAATGCCGGCTAATTTCAACTATATAAGTTGCGTAAGCGTTTCTATGCTTGAATATATGCACGGATCGATAATAGGCGACCAGATATGTCCGACTTGAACCAGAAACAAAACGGGGTTTGGACTATTGTGTTTACCGAAAAGCTTAAGCTTCCATTTGATGAAAAAAAAAAGTGAGAAGATGGGCTGTATGCAGGACTAACACATCATTAGATTCAGGTATTTGGCTTAGGAGGAGCAGTATTGGCCAGGTTGGCTTATGAAAAGTGGGGTTCATGATTCTTTAGATTGTAGATTGGATGTGGATGAGTGAAGGAAGCGTTGAGCTCATCTTTCGGAAGAAAGTATCAAGGGTGTTGTCTAACTCTTCTTCACAGCTTAGCACCATTTCCTGTGCCCGGTTATATACAGGAAAGGCTGCAAAGGGCCAGTAAGCTCTAACGGCTCCGGCTCATTCGTGATGAAGCAATATTAGGAGGTTTCTTTGCTGGGATGTTTGAATTTTAGCACTGATGGCATCTTAGAAGTAATTGAGATGGTGTATTAAAGCTTTGCGTCCGGATAGAGCGTTTCGATTCTGGCTTGTCTATGGCTATTTCCTGATTATAGTTCTCATGCGTGTGTACGTGAGTACCATCGTGGGTCAATAATTCACCATAGCTACATATATAATATTTACACGGAATTTACATAGGAGCCTTTGAGTGGATACCAGCATACTGCAATGTACCCAATATCACCCTTTCTGCAAAACCGAAGAGACTTTCCTACCATCTCCTTACCCCAGTCGTATCCACGCAATCTTCGCTGGAACATGCATCAAATCTTGTCCTGCATATAGTCGCATCGCTAGTTAAATAGCAGTACAGATGCCCTCATCGAAACAGTCTGATCACTGTATCTGTTCTTCTTCCTACGTATTCCTAGTGGGATTTTCTCGAATGTTCAGGTCTACCTTGAGACGAAGAGGACTATCCATTACTTTTGGACGTCGAAGAGGACTACCCATTACTTTTGGACGTCGAACATACAAGGTTTTAGCTATTGAATCGTCTTGCGACGATTCCTGTATTGCATTGCTAGAAAAATCTCCATCTTCAAGAATTCCAGAAATAGTAGACCATGTTAAGACTACCTTAAATTCTTCCCAGACAGGCGGGATAATACCCACAGATGCTCATTCGCATCACCAGGCATCTCTATCGACTACACTTCAAGATTTCTTAGCCAGAAACCAGAATACCAAGCCAGACTTGATCTGCTGCACCAGAGGTCCAGGAATGGTAGGCTCGCTAAGTGCAGGATTGCAACTTGCTAAAGGACTAGCCATTGCATGGTCAGTGCCATTGATTGGTGTACACCATATGCTTGGACATATATTAGTGTCCATTTTGTCAAAACCCAATCCACCAAAGTATCCTTTTTTGAGTCTACTCTGTAGCGGAGGACATTCTATATTGGTGTTACTGAAATCAATAAACGACCATCGAATAATAATCAACACTATGGATATTGCAGCCGGAGATTCCTTGGATAAATGTGCCAGAGAGTTAGGTTTCAAGGGCAATATGTTAGGGAAGGAACTAGAAGTTTACATAAATACAATTCCAAATACTGATAAGAAAATATTCCAAGCTACAAACACCAGCGATCGAAGTCTAAATGATTTTGGATTGAAAATGACCTTGCCCCTAAAAAAGGCAAAACATCGTCAACATCGTGATCAAAAGGATAAGGAAAATCCAATTTTCATATCTAGTAATAATGAGCCTATCAAATTTGCATTCTCCGGGTTTTTAAGCTCAGTTCGAGGTTATCGGGAGCATAATGCTGACGAGCTCGACGAATACACTAAGCAGTTTCTAGCTTACAAGATTCAGGAAATGCTATTCGATCACATACTAGACAGGATCAACTTTGCTTTGGATAGGCATTCCGCTGCAGGAGATGATTTGTTCAAAGGCGTGAACGATTTCATATTCTCTGGTGGTGTGGCTGCAAATAAAAGATTAAGAACTAAGCTATCAGAGGATTTAAAGTATAAAGGAAACTTTCACTTCCCAAGCTTGGAGCTATGTACAGATAATGCAATCATGATAGGAATAGCTGGCATTGAGATGTTTGAAGAATTAAGACTCAGATCGGATTTGAGTATACTTCCCATCAGGAAATGGCCGTTAGATGAGCTAAGACAGATGGACGGCTCTGATGGATGGATTAATGTGAAAGAAGAAGAGTATGAGAGGGTATCGAAAAGTAATCATTAAATTATAAATTATAAATGTAAATAGGAATATATATTTCATCTTGGCCCTATAACTCGGTGCTTCTTTTAAAAGTAATTATATATCGTCTTCTTCAAATGTATCTTCAGGCTCCGGCCGGTTTCCCAAGTAAGTCTCTGTTATGTTATACTTTCGTATCAACTCCTTCCAAGTGTTGTACGTGAAAGTAGCTATGAAATGGTTTGTATTATGAGTTTTCGTTTCCTCCTCATCATTTTCATCTTCGTCGTCTTCGCCGTCTAGTTCGTCAGGATCTACGCCCTGGAGAATGGGGGTGCCTTCTTCATCCATGGTCAATTTCAACTTGGCGTCTTTAATTAGGAAACTTGTAAAGAACAAGTTTTCCACAGACTGCCCAAACGAGTTCGGGTTTATGAAAAACTTAAAGAAGTTCACTCCCTCATCTTCGTTATCTTCATCTTCTTCGTCCTGGTTTTCTATAAACTTTCTATATACATTTTTCACCATATGAGCAGTGTTTTGCTCCTGGTTCGACTCAATGTCTGTAGCCTGCACATTTTTAGCAGTCGTTACAACTCCATTCGATTGTGTATCGTCCAAAACTCTGGCTCTTACGTTAATCTTCCTTCTTTCAGTCTCCAATGGACCATATAGAAATCCATTGAAAATGGGCTTCGAGCTTACTTGGAGATAAAGAGATCCTAGCTTAGACCAGTTGAAAGAATTGAAGAATGGCTCACCATTTTCAACATTTCCACTGTCATTGCCATCGGGATATTCCTCAGCATACGGATTCATATACTTTTTTATTTTACGAAGCACATCATCCGAACTTAATGCTACACCCAGATCACCGAGCTTGATGTTTTGAGCGTTAGTTGCAGCAAACTTAGAAGCATCCAGAAGTATCTCTGAATCCTTCAACTGCACCCTTGTGTCTCTGTTATGTTCATTCTGGATAATTCCGTAGATTTCCTTAAGCTTGTTTAAGTTATGTATCACCAACTGTGTAGCCTCACCTTTATGGGCTTCGGAGTTTTGATCTCGAAGAGAAGCCTTGAGGCTCTCATATTTCTCTAGCAACTCTGAAGTTTCTGTCTTCTGTTTCTTACGTGGATGTTCCATCGTGTTTAGATAGCTCTAAATGCAAAGAAAAGTGTACTGCTTACTGTCCTTTAGTATAAAAGAACGAGTGCTTATCTAGCTGATCCATCTCTTTGCAGGCGCGTTCTAGAGTGAAAAATTACAAAACCAAAATAGAAGAAAAGTTTGGGGCACCTAATTGATATCTTTCTAAAAGGAACCACATTGAGAAACAGTGAGTATTGGTAAGATTGTTTCCTTTTTGGGATATAGGGCACTTTGTATTTAGTTTAATATAGCATGGTGGACCAAACTCCTCCTCGTATCATTCAGCTTGATGAGTCTGTTATCAATAGAATTGCTGCAGGTGAGATCATCATACATCCAGCAAACGCATTAAAAGAATTGCTAGAGAATGCGATTGATGCTAAGTCTACGATGATTGACGTTTTGGTCAAGGACGGAGGGTTGAAGTTGCTCCAGATAACAGACAATGGTAGTGGCATTGATAGGGAAGATTTGGGTTTGCTCTGCGAGAGATTTGCGACTTCGAAGCTATCTACGTTTGAAGACTTATCTTCAATTGCAACCTACGGGTTTAGAGGTGAGGCGTTGGCAAGTATCTCGCATATTGCACGGTTGTCGGTAGTAACGAAGACAAAGGACTCTTCCGTAGCATACAAAGCGTATTATTCCAATGGTAAATTGGCAGATTCTAACTTTAAAATCTCTGCTGGAGAGGCTAGTCCTAAGCCAATTGCTGGCAAAAATGGTACCACCATTACTGTAGAAGATCTATTTTACAATGCTCCTGCAAGACTTAAGGCTACCAAATCGAAAAATGATGAGTTTATTAAGATATTGGACGTGATAGGTAGATATGCTGTGCATTCGGAGGTTGGGATCAGCTGTAAGAAGTTC
The DNA here is from genome assembly GCA_935541525.1 of Dujonia railenensis. Classification (NCBI taxonomy): domain Eukaryota; kingdom Fungi; phylum Ascomycota; class Pichiomycetes; order Serinales; family Debaryomycetaceae; genus Dujonia; species Dujonia railenensis. Next base: position 14,177 of record CAKXYY010000023.1, read on the forward strand.
GGAGACTCGCATCAAGCACTAATAACAAGACCAAACCTTACGCTAAAGGAAAGGATAAGAATTGTATTTGGTAGTTCCGTGGCAAATGAGATTATAGATTTTAAAATGGAAATTAGTGAAGAGGCAAGGGATCTAGGACTCTATGATTGCTTTGGAGCGATTACTACTTCCAATTATGTGAATAAGAAGAAAATACAACCTGTTCTCTTCATCAATGGGAGACTTGTTCAATGCGACCCATTGAAAAGGTCAATAATGTCAATTTATGCATACTTTTTGCCTAAGGGAAACCAGCCGTTCGTTTACGTTAGCTTACAGATAAACCCTCAAAATGTAGATGTGAATGTTCATCCGACTAAGAAGGAAGTCCGGTTTCTTAACGAGGATGAAATTATCGACATAGTGAGTGCTAAAGTGCATTCTTTGCTATCAAAAATAGATACCTCAAGGACATTTAAGACGCAAAGCGTGCTTACAAGGGAAAAGAGGAGCACCACCGGAGTTTCAATTGGAGCAGAGACTTTAGCCATTGAAGATATAGAAAAGGCTCCCTTGAAAAAGTATAGGCAAGAGAATAAGTTAGTTCGTACGGATGCAAAGCAATTTAAATTACATTCCTTCATGAATAAAAATACAAGCAATAATGATACTACCGACTCAAATGAGCGAGTGGATGTCCAGCTTTCAAGTATTGTTCAACTAAGACAAGAATTGGTCAACTCAAATCATAAAGGGTTGACTGAGATCTTCAATGGCAGCACTTACGTGGGTATCATTGATGAAATGCGTAGACTTTGCAGCTTTCAGTTTGGAGTGAAATTGTTTATTTGTGATTATGCTGCAACGTTGAATGAGTTTTACTATCAGCTTGCTTTGAGCGAGTTCTGCAACTATGGAGAGTTTATCATCCTGGAACTGATATCAGTCAGAGAGATCTTACAGAATTTATATACCTCCGACTGTTCACCGTCTGTTGATTTAGAAGATGTAGTGGAAAGAATCTTTGCAATGAAGGATATGTATGAAGAGTATTTTAAGATCAAGTTTGATCAGGACAACAATTTAATATCGCTTCCCATGATATTGAAGAATATCGAGCCTGTGGTACATAAATTGCCATATTTCTTTTACAGGTTAGGGGCTAACATCAACTATGAAGATGAGAGAGAATGCTTACAGGGTATTATGAAGGAAATAGCATTACTTTATATTCCGGAACCGATTGCTAATGAACCTGGGAGCACAGATGAGGAGAAAGCGTTGAATGACGCTAAGAGGGATGTGCTTGATCAAGAGCTAGAAAATCGAGTGTTTCCACTGTTGCAACAAAAGTTCATAGCTACCAGCGACTTGTTGGAAGATGTAATGGAAATTGCAGACTTACCGGGGTTGTACAAGGTATTTGAAAGATGTTGAACAAAATTAGCAGGGAGAACGATGGATAGCAAAAATAAATGGAAAGGGCAATGGATAACTGTGAAGTGTTCAAAAGAAGAAGAATACTAATGGAAAGAGCATTGGAAAATGTCAAATGTAGTGTGAGCCAAATGAGTAGTGGGTATGGAATATATAGAACAAACAAGATTGTACGAAGTATTTGAAGTTGTAGATGTTTAGCCATGGATAGCAGTGGAATTTTCAATAGAAGGATAATAAAGGAAAGGGAATCGAATAATTGTCAAATGTAGTACGGGCTAAATGGTGTTGGGGCAATAAAGTGCATTTGCAGACTACACAATACATGCCCAAAAGACATTCTTAATGTGACAGTACTGCCATTGAGTAGCATCTAGACGGTTATTAGCACATACCAATAGACAGTACCAGCGTAGGGTAAAGTTGCTTTTAGATAGTGTTCACCGCATACCAAGAGCACTACACCGAGCTCCATTATTGTTCTCTCTACATTCTTCTCCATATCCTTTCTCCTACAGTGCATTCTCCCCCAGCGGTACATGTAAATGTGGGGAAGTGCGCATCCTTCTACAGCATACTCAGCACCACCCTCCCACATTTGCGTGAGTTCAAAAACATCAACACTTTCGCCTGATCCCACATCCAGCTTCTCTCTGCCGCACCTCACCGTACTTATTACCACATTCAGGGCATCATTACCCGTGCACTCCTAAGCCTGTTCGCAACCTTGTTTTTCCTTTGTTCGGTAACATACTCTCGATACATGGTGAGAAGTCCACGTGATACGGTTATCACATTCACTTCAACAAAAATTTCAATAATCGCCAGGACACCGAAGAAAAATTGGAGGGTATTAAAAACAGCCAGGCCAGTAGTACACCACGGCAGTTAGGGATTTGATAGTAGAGTGAAAAATGTCTAGTAAGTACATCGCGTCAGCCGATGTAACGAATATGCGAACGTTGACTCTTGGGATGTTCCCGAAGGACGTTCTTGAGTTCCAAGAATCGCAAGAGTTTTTCCAGCAGATAACGTTCATTGACTACCAGCTTCAGCTATTGATCCAGAATGAATTCCAGGGCCAAGAGTTTGCACCTGTGTACGATCAGAATGATGGCTACGACTCCCAGAGCGAAAAGTTGGTTCAATTGATCGACTATGCTATATCCATTCTGGCCAACTACAACGACCAGTCCAAGACCTATAGAGAGAGTCTCTACTATGTTTCCGTGATTGGACAATTGTTTTATTTAAACAACCAGCCCAAGGAATTATCCCGGGCTGTTGGATCCATCCACGTAACCAGTGATAATAATAACAACGTGAATGGGGCAACTGGAGAGGATGAGTTGTTGCGATATTTGACATGTAGATATAAGGTGTTGCAAGGAATATCCGGTATGGTCAATGACGAGCAGGAGGTAGCGTTGAGTGGTCCTCATGTTTGGAATGAATACTTGCTAAATTGGAATGCATTGTTCAATAAAAGTAACGTTGCGGCAAATCGTTGGTTGGAATTCTTGTACGATAAGTTCACTGACGTATTGACTGCTGACGGGCTTAGTAAGTTGGAGTTTCATCACTTAAGACAGCAGGACTTTGCTACCAACCACTATTCATTGATCTCACTTAGTAACTACCTTTCTAGACATTCTAACAAGAACAAAGTCACGCCGTCCTTCAAGCAGGAATATGCTTCTTGGTTGAGCAAGGTGTTGGAAGTGAAAATGCTCGATAGTCGTTCATTCCCCAATGCTCTGCAGAACCACCAAGAAATCAACACTTTTGTTGATAATTTGTATGAAAGTTTGAACAACGTCCTGTACTATCATACTATTTTAAAACCAGCGTTGTCCAACAAGTTCTTGGTCAGCTGTACTACGAAAACCTATCAAAGTCAAGTGGTAATCTGCAACTTGGTCAAGACGCTACTCAGTTTAAATGAATTTGACGAAGCTTATGCAGCAATGAAAACCTACATTCAGTACTTGCACATAGACCAAGAACAGAAGCTCGGATATATCGATAACATCCTCTCTATCATTGATACTTACACCGCGTGTATTCTTGCATTTAATCCGTTGGATTCATTCATAAATTCCACCACTAAAAAGTTTAAATACACCACGAAAAAAATGGTGGTGGAGATGGTTGAAAAATTATCTGGAGATCTTATCGGGTATCTCGGTGAATTGGAGAATATGTGTGATTTAACCTACGATGATGATGACGAGACTGATGAACTTTCATTTTTGTTCAAAAAATACAATTTGAATGTGTTATTGGATGACAGATCTTCTTACATTGATCTTGTTTCCAAAGCCTGGTACTCTTTGGGTCGGTTTTATGAATTTTTGAGCACTTACGAAGCTGCAACTGAGTCTAATCTTGAATTATACATTGGCAAACTATTGCAATTCTACAAGAATGGGCTTATTGTAAATTCCACAGGTAATAGTGAGCTTTTGTTTAACTATGCACTTTGTCTCGCATATAACCGTTCATTGCTTCTGGCATCCAAGCTTTGTAAATTTATATTGAAAAAGTATCCAGAATCGTTCAAAACTTGGAATTTACTTGTTTTATTGTTAACACTGTTTGAACTGCATAACCCTGACCACAGCCTAGGTAAATCAGGCTCTAATAATGCTACAACCGCTGCCACTGCTGATACTACTATAACCACACAAACATCTACAACCATAAATCGCAGTACTTCCTCTCCTAGCTATCTGTTTGAGTCCGAAAAATTCGTAAATAATGCACTCAACATTGCAGCTCTTTTCATTGAAAAGTATAGTAAGTCCAAGGGAACCATAAAGCTTTCGTTCGAAACGAAGTATTATATAATTCAATTGAAACTCACTCAATGTGCAATACTAGAATCTATTTATGGAGTTGACTATATACTTGAGGCTTTACCTGAAGTATTTGGGTTATTCCACGAATTATTCGATCAAGTCTTAGTACACTCCAAAAATGGAGGTAATAGTGAAAATTGGAAGCATGCAGCTGCTTCTACAGATAATGCATGGTCTCATAGACCAAGTTTTATTGACCCTGCTGTCAACGGGAATGGACACGAAAATGGGCATGCGCGCAGAAAGAAGTCCAATGACATTGAACACATTAGTGAAAAGTTAAAAAGCTTATCGAAAACTGCCTCTCATCACCATAAGACCCTGAAGACTCCGGAAAGACAAACTTCTACGAAATCCACAAGGAATAGTGGAACCCCTGCAGAACGCAAATTGCTACAGGATCTTTGGCTTTGGGCTTCAAGTGTCTACTCCAAAATTGGCAACTTGGATCAAGCGGAAGAATGCATCGTTGAAGCTGAGACAGTTTATGAACTGAATGTGAAGACATTCTCTAGTTTGGGCTATTTGACTTCTAAGTCAAGAAAATTCCTCTCTTTGCAAGAATTTGAAAAGGCTTTAGAAATATTGGCTAAGAATGAAAACTACTACAACAGGAAAGATTTCATGTTCACTTTATTAGGATTGTGTAAATTGTTTATGATTGATGATCAGCTAAAATCTTCATTGTTTATATCCGCTACAGATTTAGAGGCTGGTATCATCAGATTGAAAAATTATTTGGAGAAGTTCACCTTGTGTTGGCCACATGGTCACAGCCAACCAGAGGTTTGGTGGTATCTTAGTTTAATCTATGAAAGAATTGACGACAAGGTATTGTTGAATACAAGTTTGTGGAAGTGTATTGATTTGGAAGATTATAGGCCAGTTAGAGATTTTTCAACTTCAGTTATTGAGTCATAGTAAAGAGAGCCCCATTGAAACAGTTAATTAAAGGACAGTTTCCATACAGAGATAATATTTAGTTACTTCATTACATAAAATATTAATTATTTCCTTTTATTTACATCTTATATTAGTAACTATCCCCCCACTCTCAACACTACCTAGTCTTCTGTGCTGGTGGTGGAACTCCACCGGTCGCAGATAACGCCGCAGCTGCAGCTGCGAGTGCGGCCTTCTTCTTACCCTTTTTATCATCCTCCTGGACAACTTGAACTTCATTCAAGCCCTTTTCTTCTAGCAACTTTTCAATATAAGCCTTTGCTTCGTCACTCACATCACCTTGCACCACGATTTCATCTTTCTTCTCGGCATTCTTGGTCACCGAAGCACCTGTGGCGAATTTACTGGCGAAGGTCTTAGCCAACTTCTTCATGTCAATGTTGAAAACTTCCAAACCCGAGATTTCGATCACGTGCTTTCTCTTATTTCTTTCAATACGTTTAATGATAACCTTAGATGCCAATTTCATCTGTAATTCTCTCTCTAATTTGGCCTCTTCCTTGGCTTGCTTCTTTTCTAATTCCTTGGAGATCTTTGCCTGCTTTTCAACAGATAATGTGCTGGTAGCATTGGCTAAAGCTTCATCGCTATAAATCAGATCGAACAAAGCTTCATTATTCTCTTGGAGCCATTGCTTACATCTTTTGAATGAAAGTCCAAATTCACAATATTCTGGTGGGAACGTACATACACCACAGTAGAAAACCTCTTTAGGCAATATTTCAGACATTGTTATATATAAATCTATCAAGTAAAATGATCTAATCTCTGTAAAGAACCACTGGAATAGGTTGAAAAATCGATAGAAAAAATTCAGCAATTAGAGTCTGGTATGTTTATATGCAGTATATGGTTGCATAGTATATGGAGGGACAAGGTTGCTCTTGAAGTGTACTGGTGTTCTATGTGTAGAATGGTAAGTACGATATATTTTCAGTTTTATCAGCTTTTCTGGCATGGGAACTACTAGGCGAAAGAATTGGTTAAGAGGTACTGGATATTCTAATATTCTACTGTATGGAAGTATATTGTCCTTCCACTGTGGCTAAGTGTACAGCTGAAAAACTTAAGGCTCTGACATTAAGGCTCTCTCTAGTTAAGACAGTATTGGAAGTGGTAGTTCTGCTGTAGTATTCGATAAATACATCATAAGTTCTACAATATGAATTAAAATCACTAAACAATCCGTTGTGTTCTATCTAACATAAGTGTTTTAGAAATGGATATACAATCTTTACCTGTACCGATGCCTCCATTCTCACTGATACAGAATGCTACTATATCAGCAATCCGTAATCTTATCCCATCTTTTCTTCAATCGTATTTCTCCTTCCATACCCAGGATGTCCCAAAGTCTGCATTTCCTCCGTTCTTGCTCAAGATCCTCGTTAAGTGCGCGATTCTTCTTTTAGTGTTGTATTTATTCCTCTTTGACCCATGGCCTAACTTCTCTAACGTCTTGACCTTATTTCCGCCTCCGAAACCATCGCTAAGACCCCAAATGGCTAAATTACAGCTTTCAACATCTCTCGTTAGGTGCCCATTGCACTCCCAGTAGTTCACTGCCGTGTCATAGCTATGCACAAATTGATAATATTCACCTATGCTGAATATGGCCATGCTCAATGCAAAATCGTTATCCTTCTTTAAAAATCTCTCCACTGCAATCTTTTCAAAGTTATTAAAGTTATTACCTTGCTCATCACCTATTTCTAATACGTTATTGAAATAATCTGCCGCTACCAATTTCCTAAGAATCAAGGACATTCTTGCAGACTTTCTGAATTGATTCATGATTCTGACATCATTATAAGTGGAATCTAATCCTCCTTTGGCATAAGTCAATAGCCAGATCCCGAACATAGACTGTGCCATTGGGATAGTGAACCCCTGTAAATTAGCAAAATACTCCAATTTCTTAAATGTGTCTTTCGAGTTAAATTTGGTGGATTTCTTATTTTTGTCAAGCTGTGACTTGTATTGATTCAATATCTCATTGAACTCGTCCAACTGAGTTAAAACTGATGATAAGAGTTGAAATTTTTCATTATCTGTAACGAAAATGTGGGAGGGCATTCTATTGATGGAGAAATTCACTACTCCAGTTTCCAAATGGCTATTCAATAAATAATTCATCAAGACATTATTCTTTTCGATTTTACTGAGAGATCCAAGTGAGAATATACTATCAATAGTACCTCCAAATAAATAAGTCTCCATAATGCGATCATAGTCAAGATTCAATGTACCCTTTGTGGATCCTTTGTAGACATTCTCGTTCAATGTGTTGGTGCAGTTGCTGAAAAAATCCTGCTCTATATTCTCGTGAGGCGTGTCTGAAGCTTTGGCCTTGGAAGATTTGAATAGTTGTTTCAATCTTTCTCTCTTACGTTCATCTGTAGATGGGAGCGGAGCATCTACTTCATTGCTAGCAGGAGGAACCGATACTAAAGACGGTACTTCTTGTGGTTTTGTTTGGTCCTGGACATATGCAACTGCTTGGTTCACCTCGATGTCAGTTTCAAAATCTCCTGCCGAGTACAATGTGTTGACAGTAGAGACGGCTGAACCTGTGGACGAAACCGAATTTCGAGATGCCGTGGTCAATCTACGATGGTCCATATACGAACTGCTTGAAAGCGAGTTCGGGCGCGACCTGGATGAGTTATCGAGTTGATTTGAAAAATAGGGCGAAGAAAGCGGTTGGTGGTTATGTTTTGGGGGCGACGAACCTACATCTTGTTTAACCGGCGGGAATGTTGTAGTTTGCACCTTCTGGATATTGAATTGCGGAACAACAAATGGTGGTGCTGACTCTTGGTGGAGTGTAGGCTTCGTAACTTGTTGCTGACCATGCTGCTGCACATGCTGCTGGGTGGGCACGAAGGTAAACTCGGGAGAGGAAGGTTCAGAAGCAGGATATGGAGGTTGCTCTGGGTTCAGGGAAGACATTCTTCGATTAGAGCGATCATATGTTCTAAATTTAGAATCGCTTTCGAATGAAAATGCTGAAGAGTCGTCGTCGGACATATTTGCGAGGAACTCACTGACTTTGGTAACCTAATCTTTGGCAGAGCGGACCTGAAGTAGTATAGGTCAAATAAAATCGATTGGCCTACACTCCTTCGTTAACCAGTTTCATATACTTCGGGTGTTTTTTTGTTGGAATGTTGGAATCAGCTTAAATTAAGATTCTCGTGATCACAGGCTTAGGCGGTTGCAGCCTTGTCATGAAAAAAACGAGCCTAGCGCATGAATTAGTGAAGGCAGGGCGGCAGTATTGAGAAGAGAGAACAATGCCAGTGTATGAACAGGTTCGTATCGCAGGCCCATTGGCAATCTCGCATGCTTGCGAAGGGAAGAATCGAAGGCTCTCTGTCTTTGGCTATTGCTGGAAGGCATCTGCTGTAAGAACGGGCCGTTCAGTGGGGTCTCAGTGTCGGTTGTTCGTGCTCTCGCTCTCGCTAGCTCGAGCACTCTCAGCAGCTTCGGAAATTTTTCACCCAAGAAATTCCTCTTGGTGGCCAAGCTGGCTAAGGCGCGAGACTGTAATGTGTTTTACTCAGAGTAATCTTGAGATCGGGTGTTCGACTCACCCCCAGGAGAATTTCACCGCCTTCATGGCCAAGTTGGTAAGGCACCTCACTAGTAATGAGGAGATCGTCAGTTCGAATCTGGCTGAAGGCATTCTTTTTTGGCGAATGTGAGTGACAGCAACATAGCACTAGTTGCGCTGTTCGGATTCGTATCGTTTCTTTTTTTTTACATAGCCACCAATGCTCATCGTAGTATTTTTCGCTTCAGATTTTTCCATACACAATTTACGGCGGTCCTTTTTGAGAAAAAAAAAAAGCCAGAAAATTTGGTTCATAGGAACGCATTACGCTAGTTTCAGGTCGGCGTTGGAGGTGCAGAGGAAAGGGCGACGTCTATAGATTTTGGAAGGTGCTTTTTTTGCTCCAAAAGCAGGAGTGTTTTATGCTTATTTTTTGCTTGGTGATTATTTGGATTACTATTTCTATACTACTAAATAAACCCAGGCACTCTGTTCCTCCTCGAGGTTCCAGTGAATCTTCGTAAATTATGCTTTCTCGTAAAACTCGCGCTTTCACGAAATTCGCTGCCAAAATGTGCCTGGCAGGTTGCAAATTGACCACACATGCTCTTGACACTGGACAGCGGCAGAGCTGTTGTCTTTGGTGCAGAGAGCTCTAGCCCCAGGTCTAAATGATTCTCTGGCTCTGGTTCTGATCCTGGCTATGCCACTACTGTGTGGAACTATGGCACTTCCGCTGAACCGCTGTATTGCTCTACTTCCTACTTCTCTACTGCTCTACTCCTCCGTCATCTCGTTTCTACTAATAATACATTTCTTGTTTTGATGCTAATTATGTATATGTAAGCTCAGTATACCATAAAGGCCGCTACTCGTGATATCAAAATCTCTACACTCTCAGGTATCTCTTAGACTTGAGAAAGAGAAAAGAATTCAATCGCCGCCTTCTCGATCGATTACTTCTTCAACTTGTTCAAAGGTATGCTATGTATGACTCTTCACGAAAGTAGCTTACTGATTTGCGGAATCTTCAGTTCAACGTCAATTTCGCTTACATTAAGTGATTTTATGGGAGGAAGCCTGACTTCTTTATCCTCATTCTCGTTTGACGACGCAAAGTCATATTTACTCAATATGTTCGCTTCTATTTTAATTGGGGGTAACACTGGTGAATTGGTGCTGCTTTGGTTTTCATCGGCTGCTTTGTTGCTACCTTCTGACTTGCCGCCGTCTTCCTGTTTGTTGCCTTCAGTGGTATCTCCACTCGTTTGACCAGAGCTGGGCTTAATTCCTGGTAATTGAGCATAACTCGCTGTTCGAGCCAACGATGAGGAACTGCCCAGTTTAGAAATCGAAGTGCTAGTCACTTGTGGACTTTTACTGAACTGGCTCTCCATGATATGGGAAGGACCGGTATCAGCAGGCTTGGACAAAACTGGGGCAACATGCTGTGTGAACTGGGCTGGCTGGGGTATCAGGCCAATTTGCTGAGGAGTGTTGCTCGCTGATTGTATTATGGGCGGTAATGGGCCAGACACCTGTTGCTGATGAGCTGCTTGGACTTGGGCTTGGTGCTGGGCCTGTGCCTGTGCTTGAGCCTGTGCTTGCGCTTGCGCCTGTGCCTGGGCCTGTGCCTGTGCCTGTGCTTGGTGGTGTTGCTGTTGTTGCTGTTGTTGCTGTTGCTGCATTATTTGCTGGGGCATTGGCGAAACATTGACCACTCCGTGCTGCGGGTACATGATCTGTGGCATCGATGCCTGCCCAGAGTACGTGGGAATCGCTACGCTCACAGGCTGGAGAGAAACCAAAGGTCCATACGGTGACTGGATAACGTGTGCCTGTTGAGCAGACCCGTGCATGTTGAGAGGAGATGCGGTTTGGATGATTGGGTAGGGAACAGCAAACGCTGCCGTCGACCCGTTATTAGAGTAAGGATGCTGCACGAGCTTGACTGACCCATCCGGTTGAGGCTGGCCGCCTTGGGCAGCAGCGGCAGCAGCAGCTTGCTGTTGGGCTTGGACTTGTGCCTGGACTTGTGCTTGCACTTGCGCCTGGACTTGCGCCTGTACCTGAGCTTGCTGGAGCATCTGGTGGTGTTGCACGGCCTGCTGCTGTTGTTGTGCCTGTACCTGCTGTTGGACAGCGACGGCTTGCAGCTGGTGCACCTGGGCCGGGCCCTGTGGTATCCCATCTACCATCTCGGGATGGTCCTGTTGTCGGTCTTGCCTGAGGTTCTGATTGAACTGGGCCATTCGTAAGGCCGATCTCGCTGGCATATCCAAGTTCAAGTATGCACAATGCAATTTTCCCTTCAAGCAGTTCAAACAGCTCGGCAAGTTTTCATCACACTTGATCCTTCTTTTCTTACAAGTACCACAGCCCAAATGTGAGTTTCTATGCTTCCTCCTGGAGTTCTTCTTCTTCTTCTGTATGGACGACTCAGACGCCGATGTTTCTCCGCTCGGGTTGGGCAGGACAGGCGAAGTGTCCAAGCTGGAGTGGTTGGAGGAGTTGGCTGACATGTGGATTGAGTTTTAGAATGTGTTTTCTTTTGTTTATGTTTGTTTTGTTTCTGTTTTGCTTTTACGTTTGCTTTTGTTGATGTTTGTGAAGATGCTGATTTGGCGTAATGACGTGGGCCTCTGTATCAACTTGTCAAGTGCTCGTATATCTATAGTCTACGCTGTTCTTCTCTAAATAACAGTCTGGTTGTTGACAAGAAAAGACCAATACAAAAAAAAAATTATAACAAATCAGTTTTTTTACTACTACCTTAAGAACTGGAAATCACTCTAGATCCAAACGACTGCAAACGGAAGGAATCAAAAGAAAGGAATTTACTAAGAGCAGGAAGGCCAGAGTAAGAGAGACAGTGGGTGAGCAAAAAGGAAAAAAAAAAAATACCAAAAAAAAAAAAAAAATAATAATAAAATAATTCAAAAAAAAAAAAATGAAAATGCTTGGACCATGAAATTCATTAGGGAAATTCGATCACAAAAAATAATTATAGTATTAGAAAACATGAACGCAACGCTAAGATGAAATTCATCATACGAGGAAATTTCTAGAACGTTGGAGTGGTAGCGGCTGCTCTGTGTGATGGTAGCGACCTTGAGTAAGTCTTTGAGTGGTTTGTCGTTGGCTATTGCGCTACCCGCTTGGAATGGGTCTCTGCTTCCCCTGGCAAACATTGTGTTACTTGAGCACTTGCTAGGACATAAAAAATAATTTTAGTTTGACTGACATAAAAAAAAAAAACGAGCCAAAATAATCTTCTCTCGTAATTTAAAATGGACTCCTACAATTCCAAAAAACAATTGGAAACCTGATAAAAAATAATTGCTGGAGGGCAATTAGATACGGGGGGAGGGTGGCTACTAGAATGCAGTGTAGTCAAACACCAGGGGCGGGCAGCTTGGGGGCAGAAGAGAAAATAGTCTGAATATTCTACAATAACTAATACATTGGAAAATAAAGAATAGAGTGACAGTCATGTTGGTCAATGAAACGTAAATGCATAGTGCTCTTATTTTGGTACACAGATTTTTTTTTTTTGTTGTTTTTTTTTTTAATTTTTTTTTTTGTCTTTCTTTTTGGACAATTTTGTGCATTATTCTGCATCATCGTTTTTCCAATTCAATTGCTTAATTAAGAACTTTAGAACCACCTCCAGCTTCAAATTAGGCTAAAATTTAAAGATGCTACAAAATATGATAACTATTACCTGGTTTGAATCTTATTTCTGTTCTTGATGACGTCAAAAGCTCAGATCTCTTACTTCCTCAAAAAAACGAGAGAGGAAAAAAATTATTTTGGATGAAAAGCAAAATCAAGACAAAATTAATTTTGTCTAAGACGCAGAGGAACTAAATACGACACTGATACTGAAAAATTCGAATGAGCAACCAGCTGGTTTTCAAAGCAGGATGAGCGATGGTAGATTTACCAGCGGGATTATTTTTTCCTTTTTTTTTGCTTGTTTGGCAGTGACAAAAACGTCAACACGGTTTAAAGTAAACTCCGCCAAAGCCCCCTCCAATCGGAGGAGAAGTCAAAGGGTTAAAGAGATAATGTGAAAATAAAAAAAACTCCAATATAAGGGGCAATTGTATTGTTCAATGCCTGCTGCACGTACACTTATTTATTACATGCGAAGCAAGGTACCAGGTTGTTTGTGTTTTTTTTTCTTTTTCTCTCTCCATTCTTTAGTGCATCATGCAGATTTATCCGTACATTCAAAGAAAATAATTGATGGCTATGCCGAAAGGTACCTAGTTAAACTAGAAAAAAAAAAAAAAAAAATACAATAGGACAATACACACATTTTAGTGATAGGCAGGAACGGTAGATCTAGAAATGTGGGAATGACATCAGATGAAAAGGGGAAAGAGAAAACGAAGTCCATGTGAGGTCGATTGTTAAGTCAGACAGAGAATGGAAGCCATTACGAAGGCGATGTTGGCCATATCTGGTATTTTTTAGCTGTGCCTTAGCCAGAGGTACTTCAGGCAGTACTTATGACGTCTTTAGGATTTGCCTTGAAGTCAGCTGATGAGATGATGTGGTGTTGAGGTGAAGGGCAGTGTAGTGTAGTCGAACCGAAAACCAAAGTTCTTTTCTTTCGTTTAATGTTCAACGTTCATTCATAGACATTTCCAAACAATAGGCAGGCATTTTCCATCGACCTAGACGTAATTCATCACCTCTTTGTAGAGCAAGTATAAGCGCGATTTCGCCGTTTCCTTATTAAGTTCCTCCGCAATCTTCCATTAGAGAACAGACTTTAAGGTTTGGCAATCGGTACATGCGTGATAGCGGGGGACCGAAGCACGGGAGAATTTATGAGGTCGATATCTAGTGTGTTTGTTTCTGAAAATGTGCTATTCTGAAACGCCATGCACAGAAGTTCGCTTGCCAGACTAGGTTTTTAGATTCGAGGCCCTTTTTTAGTCCACTTTTACGTTGTTGAAACATGTTTTTTCTTAAGATGCTGCTTGTATAGCCTCTTAGGAATAAGGTTTTGTTTCGAGTAAACATTTTTGAAATTTACTTTTTCTGCTCCTAAATGAGACTCCACTATTTTCTAAGGCTCATAACTACTCGTAATTTACCGTTGAGATGATAGGGCGAACCCATCTTGATACTTGGGGCGTAGAGAAGCACAAAGGAAAATAGGAGGTGCATCTCAGCTATTAGCTTCAGCTCCAATGTGGCACTTTTGTAAATCATAACGAAGCTTCTTAATTTAGCTGAGCAATGCCCTATTTGTACTCATTGATGTTCATTTATGTTTACTATTTAAAATTGATTATTATTATTTTTCTTTTTTTCAACTACATACAAATGCTGAATTCTGCTTGCGCATACATGCAACACATTATGCATAATGAGCAATTCCCAATTCATATACTTTTTTTTTTTTTTATTTTGTTTGTTTTCATATTTTCTTTGATGATTTGGGCTCAAAGTTTTCCTATTTGTCTTGGAACTAGGTAGGGTGGGTTGCAATGAAGCGCCGACTGCTATCATTTTTGAGTGGAGGTGGACAAGGTTATCGTGGATGATAATACTTTTTCTTCTTCTTTGTTACTACTGCGAAGCATGTAATCGAAGATCGCACGACGGCTATATTTCCAACTATTCCAATCAATTAGCACATGGCAATCTCTAAATGAGCCAGTGTATCATTCCCATTTTCTTTTCAGCATCCCACTTTTACTCGACATTCTCATCGAAATAATCTGCATCAGCAAGCAGATCACAACGTCAAGTATGTCTGTAGAATGTTTCAAGCCTTCAGGTAACACATTTTTCTGGTCTTTTCATGCACCTCATTTTAGCTAAAAGCGATTGCACCGAATTATTTTTTGTTGAAGTTTATCAACTACGAAACATACGGCATTTTTTCAGGTGTACCGCGGCAAGCTCTGAAAAAGCTCAAACTTGATTATAAAGCCCGGTTCTCGAGCTCTGTATTATTCTAGAAGTGCTAGTGGACAATAGACTGGATCGTGCATAAACGAAAGTCTAACGTACTTGAGCCTTTGATACAGTTCGATGTACATCTTCTATGAATTTTCAGTTTTTCTACGCTTGATGGAGAATTTGTCCTATAGCCTACATCGTGAATTAAACTTTCTTTCATTCTAATACAAAACTATGGTTGCAGCAGCAACTCGTCTATCTACTGTTTGGGTAACTGTACATCTTCTCGTTAATGTCAAGTTCTTATTCAGCAGCAGCAACTCGTCTATGTACTATTTTGGACACACATGCTCCTCCTCTCGTTAGCGTCAATTGCCTTGACTACTCATTAGGATGGGTTGCTATGCTACCATCTGTTAATGTCAATTGATATCCACCGGCAGCATCTCGTCTATCTATTTGGGCGCATGCTCCTGCTCTCGCTAACGTCAATTGCCTTGACTTCTCCTTGGTGGGGCCTGCTATGCTATCTCCTGTTAATGTCAAGGTCAAATTCAGTAGTCTTAGGTGGTGAATACGATTGATCAAAGCTCTGCATTCGTTTTTTCCACCATTTTTTGTGGGCTGCCTTTTCGATGTCTTCCATATACAAGTCATCATCGTCGTTGTCGTTTTCGTCTTCACCACCCTCAGTATTCTCGCTTTCATTGCCAGATACTTCCACTTTTTTCTTGTTGTCTAAGATGAACGAAAATTTATGGTCGTCTTTATGCTTCTTTATCTGGTATCTGCCACCATTCATTAGATCCTTCATCATTAGTTCTCTGGTTCTTCCCAAGGATTCTATTTGAGCAACTCTTTCAATGGTGTCCTCCAACAATTCATCGAAATGTGGCTGAGATGCAATTTCATGGAAGGCTCTCATCATCGGAACGCTATCAGCCCTGACTCTCGATTCACTATCAATGGTGAATATGTTCAAATTATCATACTGCTGAATGTAATCAGCTCTTGTCATGATCTGTCTAGATCTCCAGAGAGGCAATTCTGGTAAATGGTGATCTTTCAACTCATCTTTCTTGTCAGGATGATCCTGAGATATTAAAGTGTTGAACCTTCCACGATCCATATCTACAAATTCTTTCATCAAAAGCATTGCCAGTGTAGAAAACTTCCCACTTTCCATTACATCGTCGTCCATTTCCAAGCCTAGTAACCCACATTGATTCAAGAACCATGTCTTCTCCCTATCAATTATTTCATGGCAAGCTTTGAAGATATCTCTATGACGAGCCACTTGGGCAATATGCTGTGGCCTACCACCAATTAAATCATAAATCTGATTGCAAACGGAATCATTAAGTGTGTAGTCGGGGTATTTATAACTAGGGAAATTCTTTTCTCTTGTGAATTTCAATGCTAAAACTGCTTCTTTCCTTCCAAAATCTCTAACATTGACAACTTCAATTCTAGTTCCTAGTTTTTTCAACTTTTCATATACCCAGTAGTCGTCAGAATTGAAAATTATGGTCGCCAATCCTGACCCACTTAAACTCTCAGCCTTTTGTTGTAATAATTCAATTAACTTCACTCCATCTTCGTTGTCTTTGATTAAATGTGCGTTGTTTATGATCAAAACCAATGGTCTACCCTTTGTTTTAGAGATTCTTTTCAAAGCTAATTCTTCCAATTTGCCAAATGCTCTCTCAATATCCAAGAGGGCAGTAGTATCACGGGGGCCCCTAATACTGAACAAAGACCCAATGTAATCTTCATTGTAAGCGTAGTTGAGAGCCTTTCCTAACCTCAATCTGAAAATTTCGGGATCAGCATGTGCATCAAAGATTGCTACATTGTGCCCATCTACTTTTTTCATAGCTTCTAACAAAAGTGAAGTCTTACCTGTACCCTTTTCACCAATTACCAAGAAATATCGTCCTACGATTTTACCCAGAATAATATCGTCTAAGAGTGACTGCTGTGGTCTCTGGGCCCAAAATTTGGATAAGTCGCAGTCCTCGTGGCCATCGGCGACTTCATCACTATGTTTATTGGTTCTTTTGTGAACGGATAATTGGTAGGCTGGATCTCCTGTGTCGAATGCACGATCTATCTTCTCTAGCACATGCTTGCCATAATACTTATGATACAAAATCCCAGCAACACCTAACATAGCAACGGAGGAGAAAGTAATTCCGATTGTCTCGAGACATTTGAAGAGAAATCTTACAAATTTATCGAAAGTCTCTTTTAGTTTACTTGGTTCTGGTTCTTCTTCCTCTTCTTCTTCCTCCACCTCCTCTTCAACTTCCTTCTCTACTTCATCATTTTCCTTCTTTTTCTCCGCTTCTTTTTCATCGTTTTTATCAACTGAATCATCATTGTCCGGCTTGTCAGGAGGAGAACCTCCGTTCCCACCTCCAGCTCCGCCCATAACAGCACCGTTTTCATTGGATTGAGCAGTACTAGCATTGGATTTTGAGCTCTCCGATGGTGTGCTACCTTCCGAGGGAGAGTTATCTTGATCGCTTTTATTTGCCTTGTCACTACTAGGTCCTTTATTTGCGTCAGCGTCTTTCTTTACATCTAAGCTCTTAACTTCGGTAGTCAATGCCTTCTTTAACGGTATAGTATCGTTCTTGGTCTTGAACTCATCATCGTTCAATTGTTCAGCAGTTTTCTCGGAAGAACCGCCCTCTTCCCCATTCTCACTATCCTTTTCGACCCTCTTTGCAATCTTCTTTTTTTGTCTTATCAATTTCTTCTTCTCCTTCTTCAATTTATCGTTCGCTTCCTCAAGGTCATCGTTTTCGAGATCTTCCAACAAGTCAAACGGGAGCATTGGATTCACTATTCTCAAAGTGCGACTAACATGGAAGCCTCTGGTTCGAACCAAATTCCCAAAACTTGGCCTACACAGGCGAATCAAACTCCTCCCGATCATCTTTTGCCTTAGTCAAGCTCTTCTATATCACAGCTGGTGTTTTCTTTTTGCCTTTCCTCCACTTTTCAGAAAGACGTGTAGAATGTACTTAAATGCAGCCGTGCAGTAGCACAGGGACACGCACGCCCAAAGTTGCAGCTTCTGGAATTATTTTTCTTGATAATATTCTTCTCGTGCAGCAAGGTGCTTAAACTGGGAGGATTAATGTGGAAGATTCGGTGGACGGTGTTAATTATGTATGGATTTAGCGAGAGGTTACGTAATGTATGGATGTACCGAGAGGTATTATTCTACGAGAGGCATTGAGTATTGGGTCGCTTCATTCTATTTATATACATGTTAATAAAAGCTATTTCGACGATTTATACACTATAACGCTTGAGGCAGTGTACATATTTTAGCTTAGATCGAACTTGGCTTCTGTGTTAATGGCATACAACAACTTTTCCTTGATTAAAGCCTTGTCCTGATAATCAGGTAGTTTTAGCAAGTTTACACAAGTAGAAGCCGTTGGCAATCTTCCAATACTTCTTCCCGAATTCCTGATCCCAAATTTCGGATTCAATGCTCCGAATCCTAGCAATGGTACTCTACTAACTGAAGTAACAAACTTAATCAATTTGAACCTTTCCCCAGAAGTCATTTCATTGACAACCTCCCAAAAGTATTTAATGGTTAAGTCATCATCGAAATACCCACCATATTGTACATTTTCTTTCCAGTCTTGAACATTCACGTCGTTATCTCCTCCCAGAACTAGCATTTGCAATTCAAATGCATCGAACATCCTCAACCACTTTGAAGGAATTATTTCGAAGAGCCCATCTAAGAAATACTTAGTTTGAATATGCAACGAGCTATTCAATTTAAAATTAGACACCTGATGAATATAACTCAAACGATTGGAAGAATTCACCGATACATGTTCTCCATCTGGCATTAAATTGAAAGTGTAAGACTTATCTTCAATTCTTTCATTGATGGTAAAAGTTAAATCGAGTTCCCGTAACTCGTTATCTGTCATTGTTGTCAACTTCATTAGATTCTGAAAGAGATCTTTGTCTAAATAATTCAAATCGTTGATTGAATTCTTCAAACTAGTATTTCCCCTATTAGCATTGCACCACTTGGTAAGGAAAAAGGGTGCAAACGAAATGTCAATTAAAATACTCTCATAGAAACATTTCCCAATGATAGAGCCCAAAAATTTGAAATATAAAAGTCGTTCTTGTTGATATTTGACGTTATGTTTCTCATGTAAACTAAGTGAGACTTCTTCGTTTGGATATAATTGATTTAACGAAGTTTCTTTAAAAAGCTGAAATACTCCATTAGGTTTAAAACCTTCAGTGACGACGCTTGTCAAAAATTCTTTGGTTATTCCCTCTCCTATGCCCGCTTCTGGACCGTATTCATTGATAAAGGTCACACTCAACGGGTATTTTAAATTACTGCCAACATTATGAAATTCCTTGAACGCATCTTCAACTAAAAATTCTCTCCTAATAGATCCAACCAATCTTCTTGGCGCTGCATTGAAGCTGTAAAGTGGTGCATCCCACTTCTCCTTCTGTGAGAGAACGAGGGCTTGAAATATGAGCACTCTATCTTTGAATGGAATAAAAAATGGAACCTTCTCCAAGATTTCTAATTTTGAGTGTGTGACCACTTCAGATCTTTTCTCCAAGCTTGAAAACTTAGGAACTCCAATCGGTTGGTCTCCTTCAACAATATATTCTCCGCCTTCAACGTCACCCACCTCTTCTTCTGATTCTTCATCATCATCTTCTTCTTCCTCTTCTTCTTCGTCTTCTTCCTCCTCGTACTCATCGACTTCCATGAGATCATCAATTGCATCAGCTCTTTCTCTCCCTCGTCTATTCTCCCTTTTCGTTTTGAGTCTCAACAATAAGTGATCGATATTTATGGGTTCTTTCAACTGCCAGAAATCTTCACTAACAAACCGCAATCTCAAATTTTTTAAATACAATTGATTTAACAATGATATAGAAATGTCTTTTAACTTTCTAAACTTTTCCTTTCTTGCTCCATCATCCAATATTAATGTTAGACACAAACTTTTTAAAAAAACCATAAATTCAGATACATCTTCAATGCTCAACTTATCTTCATTGAAGCTCTCTAAGTCATTTGATACAATGAGCCAATACGAGTATAACTCTTCAAATGTATAAACAATTTTCCAGAAATCATCCTTTTCTTCAACTAGCATATTATTCATGTAGTCTTTATTATCATTGTTGCTTATGAATTCTTGATATGTACTGTTATCTTTTATTCTATTAAACAACCATCCATATGAACCGGGAGTTATCGTAATAAGCATACAAAGCCTAGCTTTATACGTTGGAATAAAATACAACAAGGACGATATCACTTCGAAGATTACACTGTTACTCGAATCATCTGATACTGCGTCACTGAGGTATCCAAAGGCTTGCCTAATAAAATTCGAAGAGTATAAAACCTCCAAGCTGGATATTACTGATGGTGACACGAAAACAGTAGATTTGCTAACTGGTAGCGAATTTTCATTGCCAACAGAAGATTCACCACTCTTGGTGGCTATGATGAATGATATGTGGGAGAGAACTGTACCTATGATTAAATAATCAGATAGTGAAAATACTTTAAAGCATCCAACTATGTTCGATAGTAACTGTACCTTTTCCTGATTTGTTAATCTCTCAATCGACATGTTTAATCTCATCGATCCTTGTGCTGAGGAAGTCATCAAAACTGGGAAAACATAACTGTCGAGTTCATTTTGGGGCGTATTTACTAGAACCTTCGGAATGGCTAACAATTCTAAGTAACTATTATAAGAATCTTGGACATTAATGAAAAGGGCAACTTTTATAAGGATTTGGGAAGTTTGCAGAGTTGTTTCAGATACTAATCTCGTATGGATTGCCTTCAAGATTCCATCATACTTCAATTGGGCGTTTGAGCCAACCATACACTCTAGCACCTCTGCAGCACCCGATTCAATGGTATAGGGGTACATTTTCAACATTTTCTCAATGGTACTAAACAAAGCTTGAACGGAATATGCTGAAAACTTATTAATGCCGTCATTATCACGCATTTGATGCAATAAGACCAAGAGGAGCTCTTCAAGCTCTTGGGGGCTCAATCTTTTCCACTTACAGAGGAATTTGAATTGGCCCACCCAGCGATCGTCTGCTACAGGATTACTTTTCCAGTCTTGATATATTATATCCCAGAGGTGAAGCATTTCAAGATATCGCTTTGTATAGGACTGTATCACGAGTATGGCTCTCTCTCTAGCTCTTTGTTCCTCTCTTTCGATCCTTTGTGCTCGTGCTATCTCAAGGTAGCTCGTGCTAGACCCATTTCCAGTAGCTGATAAGGGTTTCTGTCTACCGCCACCCCCTAGACTTCTACCAGGGCCGCCTAAATTAACCACTCGCTTCTTCGTGTGTCCCGTGAAATTCACCATTATGATTCAGAGGCAATGTGGAGCAGGAGAACTATATTATGTACCAATTAGTAATCCCTGAGAATGCTGTATAGAATCTATTTTGTTTTTATGTAGGATTTGCAATTGTATACAGAAATGTATTTATATTTATGCCGTTATGCATGCAACGATATGCTGACGATATTTAGATTAGAGCGAAGTAAAACTGATAGCTTGGAGCTGCTCCAGCCTAAACTGCAGATTTGATATGGCGAGTGGGGCCGGAAATGCGCGCGCGCTGCGCATGCCAGTGAGATGTTGCAATGTTTAGGGAAGGTAGAAGTGGGAAGAGGAAGGAGAAGAGGAAGAGGAAAGCAAGATCGGCTGGGCTCTATTGAACGGTGGCTCTATTGGACGGCGGTTTCTAGCTTGGTGAGAGTGTTTGTGGTATGAAGAATAGGAGCAGTGGGACTGTGGTGAGGCAGAGTACCGGAAAGAGCCAGTGGGCTACAGTGGATCGGTGCGCTGAGAATACGAAACCACTGCGGCTCTCGGCTAGTTAGAAACCAAGGCATTCCTAGCTAAATAAAGTCCGGCTCATTGAGATGGTCTTAGCGTGTCTAAAGCACGAGGAGTCGCTCAATGGAATGCGCGTTGAGAAGAGGCGGCTTACTTTATTCTTCTACGAGAGAAGGCGGGTATGTAACCGGTGCTGCTAGACATATAACATTCAACTGTTCCCTACAGTAGCCTAAAATAAGTACACACTGTGCACACTCTCGAAAATTTCGTGATATTAATACTAAATAGCCCCCTTTCGCTCACCTAGCGACTTTCTGTCAATGCCCGATCCCTTCGATCTAGCTCAATACGCTGGCCCTGCTCCAGAATTGCAGCCATGGTGGCCCTTGGGGTACTCTTCCAGCTCTGTTGGAGGGGCCGAGGTGCAGGAACTGAAAAGTTCTATATGCAGTCTCCATCGCTCCAGCATTAAAAAAGATCAAGCAACGGTCATCGCTGCCTTCACCAGTTGATCCACAGCTAAATGAGTTCGCCTGGTCCGAATACTGCCAATAGCGGCAGCTGTACTGCTCCTAAGAAGTCCAAGAAAGTCAGAAAAGGACAAACAGACGAAGAGTTTCTAGCGCAGAAAACGCAGTTTTTCAAAGACGGTCCGTTCATCAATAGCGAGGACTGGCTCTACGATGCAACCACTGAAAACTCACAGAAAGAGTTGAATGAAAAGCAAAAGGCCGACCGCGTTATCATGCTCCATGCTGTAGAAAGGGAATACTATAGCCGAAACTACTTGCGATGTCTTGAACTTATCCACAGGGCTGAAGTGTTGTTCGATGTGAGCGATGAGGAAACAACCGAGCACTTGGAGCATGAGTACCAGTCAGCAGGCATCGTCACTAAGAAGAGTGCAAAGATAGAAAAGCACATCTTGGAGTTGTTGCAAATCAAGGAAAAGTGCCTCAAGAGGCTAGCCGAAGCTGAAGCACTGGAATGAGGGGAATGGGGTCCAGAATGAGGTCCTGAGTGAGGTCCTGAGTGAGGTCCTGAGTGAGGTCCTGAATGAGATCCTGAATGAGATCCTGAATGGGGTCCTGAATGGGGTCCTGAATGATATGGTTGGCCCTTTCCTTGCCATTGTTCCAAAACTTACTAGCATTTTTCATTTCGTCACCAGCCCCCATCCTCGTTGATGGAGCATCATATATACTTATACACATTATTCATTATTCATATCTCGGATCATTTGCAAGGTTGCAGCAGCCGTGTAAGTAGGGAAGTCATCTTAGAATAGTAACCTGACCTCTTCATCGTAGAGCGGTGACTTGAGTCCACTGCATCCCATTCCAGAACTTCACGTCTTCATCGTTCGCTCTTTATCTTTCGCTCTTCATTCTTAATCTCTCTTGATCCACACCCTAATCTCCACAAAGCTCGCCATTCTCTTCTTGAACACCGACTCCTTGTCTTCATCGTCGAGCTCATCCTCCTCTTCGTCCTTCCTTTCCTTATTTTCTTCGATTTCTGCTCCTCCCACCTTGAACTCGTCCACCACTTCCACACTGCCAGTAAGCACATCGGTCTTGTACATCAACTCATTCTGGAATTTCAACCCTAACGAAAGAGTTTTCTCTATGGCTCTCCCCATTCCTTTGATCTTCACATACTTGACATTGTTGTAGGCTCCACTCTTGAATCTGCGGTTGGACTTGCTTGCCTTGTCAAACTTGTCCAAGATTTTGATGATCCTCTTCAACGCTGAGATGAACGGAGTGGAAGACTTCACTAGAAAGGTGGTTTCCCTTTCGATTTTCAGCACGATTTCGGTGTTGGCGCTGTGCTTGATGTGTTTACCTACTATCTTGGCCATTGTGACCCACGAAGCTATCTATTTGTGAACTATCCCCAAGAGAAACTCGCTAACCGTACACTTCGATGGGGGGCAGCTCTTCTCGCGGGGGGGACTGAAAAATTCGCAGGCGAGCTGAAAATGAAAATTCCAAAGCGAAGGTTGGCGTGCTTAAGAGTGGCAGTAGAGTAGCAACCCGCAGAGAAATTGGGTACTTTTACGCAGTAATTGGAGCACTGCTATAGCAAGAGGACGGAGGAGCTGACAAGCTGCTGAAGAAAAAGAGAAAAATTCAGAAAATTCGGACAACTACGGTATAGTTAACACATAGTTTCAAGTCAGCAGTTCTATTCACGCGTCTGAGCGCCAATGTACACTTCATCTCCATCCTATCCTGCGAGTTCTCTCTCCACGAGCTCCATGCTGTCGAACCATACCTACCAGACCTCTTCGCCGGTGTCGTCGCCGGTCTCCTTTCAGCTGCTGTCGCCGGTTACATCCCTGGCAACTCGTAAGCGGGGGAGTGGTGACGAAGAACCCATACGACACAGAGACTCCAAACGCGTGCAGAAGCAGAGGATATTCTCCGAAGTCCACACCAAGACGGTCGACTTGATGATGAATGCGCTGAGAGAAAACCAGGGCCAAGAGGGCGTAGGAACAGAGACTGGAACAGAGACTGGAACAGAGCCCGAACATGGAGACGAACTGGTTGGTAGCACGTACAGGCAAAGACCGTACTGGTAGGCTGAAGAGTTCCGAGGGACTTCTTATTGCAGAGTAGTGAATCTACATAGGAACCAGTACTTACGGGTAATGACCGTACTGGTAGGCTGAAGAGTTCCGAGGACCTAGTACCTACTTAGGAACCAGTACTTACAGAGAGACCGTACTGCTAGGCTGAAGGGTTCCGAGGACCTAGTACCTACTTAGGAACCAGTACTTACAGAGAGACCGTACTGCTAGGCTGAAGAGTTCCGAGGGACTTCTTATTGCAGAGCAGTTAATCCACGTAGGAACCAGTACTTACGGGTAATGACCGTACTGCTAGGCTGAAGAGTTCCGAGGACCTAGTACCTACTCAGGAACCAGTACTTACAGAGAGACCGTACTGCTAGGCTGAAGCGTTCCTACAGAACGTCTCTCTTAGGACAGCACCATCCAATCAGTATCTAGATAGGAAATCAAGCAGAATCTGGTAGCCAGTACCCACAGGAAGAAAGCCAAAACCAAAGGTCGTCTCCTAAAGAGCATCGTACGACTATTCAGATGTTACTCCAAGATACCTCGAATAGATACTCTGCAGTTGATCTGCGAGCAATCTTCCTCTCCAGTATAGCATGGGCCCTACATAAACTACAACGAAGGTGCTTAATTACATAAATCACCACACTTGGATAACACTAATGAATAGTCTAGTGTCCCCCTTCGGCTGTTTGAACATCGTACGACTGGACGCATGTTACTCCGAGATACCACGAATAGATACTCTGCAGTTGATCTGCAAGCTATCTTCTTTCCCAGTAGTATAGCCTCCCTACATAAACTACAATGAAGTTACTTAACTACATAAATCACCTAAACCACACTTAGATCACACTAATGAATAGTCTAGTGTCCCACTTCGGTTGTTTTACTGTATTTATTCTTACTTTTATCCCTAATTACGACTTTGAGCAACTCTAACACTTGCTCCCGCTTCTTCACACTACTCGATTGCTTTACACAACAACCTTCTTCTTCTTTGGTTTGTTCTTTAACAAAACCTTTTGCTTGGTGGATTCTACTTCAGAATCAGACTCGGCTTCCATGTCACTTTCTATATCTTCTTCTTCGCTGAGCATGTCTTCGTCATCTTCCAAGTCCATGGCGCTTTCCTTAGCAGCCAATCTTTCGGCCTTTCTTCTCAATTCGACTTCTCTCATCTTCAAAAGAACTTCATTCTCTGCAACCAACTTCTTGTCAGCAATGATTTGCTTGTCCTTGTTGCCTCTCATTCTGTTCTTGTAGAAGGCTCTTTCTCTTCTCTGTCTGATCTCTTCAACTCTGGACATTGCCTTCAACGTAGTGGCAACAAGATCTCTATTATATCTAACCGGAACGTTTCTTCTAGCAGCAAAGGTCAAGGTGGAATCAACAACCAATTCCTTACCAGCAGCCTTTCTAAAGGCCTTGGTCCATTTCAATTTACGTGGGTTACGACGTTGCTTGAAAGCCTTGTGGCACTTTGAACGACAGAATCTGAACTCCTTGGCATCGTTTCTAACAAACATAATCCCGTGTAAGGGGTAAACTGGCGACGAGCAAAAATGGCATGTGTAGACTCTCATAACTGGAAAATGATCAAATTTAAATGGATACTAAAAAAATTGTATAAATGCTGAAAAATGTGATGGGAAAAATGATGTTAATATATGGTAGAATATGCAAGAATTAATAACCTCCAACAACAACTCTCTGAAGTCGAATAGTTATCTTATTATATGGTTTTAAACTCTCTAGAAGAACGAGATGAGATGACCTTAGCGTGAAATTTTGGTTTTCTGATAAAAAAAAAAAAAAAAGTTTGTGAGATGATCATTGGATCCTGCATGTAAGTTGTGTTACCCGGCGTTGAACTGGCTGGAAGAGGTCGTTGATTAGACAGCTGCAGAAGAGATATGGCAATGGGATTTGTACTAAAGGCTTTCTTGTGAAAGTTACATGAGAGGGAGACCGCTACTCGTACCCTACAGTGCAATTGTGCTGTTTTACGTAGGGGTTCCGGTGGGTGATGTTCGAGACCTGCATATAGTGCAAGATTATCTACGTACTAATCTGCTTCACCTAGCGTGGTGTACTGCATGTAAGATGTCACATCACATATGCTTTAGGTGCTGGACTTGATTTACCAAGATTGCAGAACGACTGGTGCTAGCGCCATGTAGTGGTAGGGGTATCTGCTGCTTCTCTTTTGCGGCTTTCTCCCGTACAGGCATTCGCCACTTCCATTTCTCCCTTTCTTTTGCTTTCCTTTTGCCTTCCACTATACATGGCTGAAGGTCACGTGCCTCCATATATTCTCCTCTCTTTCTTTTTTTTCTTTTTTTTTTTTTTGTCACCAAATTTTTCAATCTTCAATTTGACCACTACGATTTGGAGTTCTCTTCACATAACCGTCACTGCTAAGCACTATGGAAGTACCTACGCTAGCCATTCCGGGAGAATCTTCCAGTTCTCAACAGTACACGCCCGAGCAGCTCCAGCAGCTCAAAGATGCTCAACAGCAGCAGTACTTACAGCAACAACAGCAGGTCCAAAGTTTTGGCCAACTTCAACGTAAGAAGGCACCAGAAGGGTCCGCTGAATGGTATTTTGACCAAGGTTTTGAATGGATGGGAAATCACCCAGTTATCACGGGGTTTGGAGCATTAGGATTAGCATATTTTGCAGCTGGATTTGTAAAGTCAAAGCAACCAGGATTGAACGGTAAAGCGTTTATCAAAGGTGGGTTTGGCCAGAAGATGACTGCTAGAGAAGCGTTGCAGATTTTAAACTTAAAAGAAACGAATTTGTCAGTTGCCAAGTTGAAGGAGCAGCACAGAAAATTGATGATGGCTAACCATCCGGACAAGGGAGGATCCAGTTTTGTGGCCACCAAGGTGAACGAGGCCAAGGATTTCTTGGAGAAGAGAGGAGGAATGAAGAAGAAATAGGAGACTCATCATCATCATCGACCAGAGTGTAGTGTAAGAGTAATGGGTGACCCATAACTGAAACTAAGTGCTGATGCGAATCATTTTTCGCATCCAAGCAAAGAGGCAGAGCCGCTACAAAATTGTTAGTGACATTAATGAGAAAAGAGAGCGCATAGTAATTATTAGAACATGTATATAATAAGTAATGAATATTATCTAAGGATGAGACAGTGGGCCAGTAGCCTTATGCGACACAGCGAGCACTTGTATCACAGCCAGATCGATTCCTGTGCAGTGTACTCTCATTTCCCAGGCGCAATTCATGCCACTGCGCTCATGCCAGTGCGCCCGTTTCTAGGCGCAATTCAGGCTTGCATTTTCATATCTGTAGGCGCAATTCTAATAATAACCGCCGCCGCTACTACCGCGACATATGTGTGAAAAACGAAAGTCTGTGCGCCTGCTCACAATTTACCCCTAAAACTCAAGTAAGCTAAGCACCCGATCTGGTACACACCAGGGATAGCTAGGCGATTCATTTCCCATCTCATCCAAGAAATTTCAATTTTGAAGTTTCCAGTATCTTTGCTCGCAAATTCTCGAGAAATTCCAGCTATTTTCGAAACGCTCCTTCACTACTACCATCTAATCTCCTCATACTATTCCTCGCTAACTGCGCTTGGGTGGGTTTTGAATTTTCGGTAGCCTTTTTGTGATTTTGTTATTTTTCAATTATTTGTTTTCATTGGTTTACAACTCCTTTTCTTTTCTCTGTTCAATAACACACACACACAACATAAACCAGTATGACTACCTACGAGAAGATTGTGAAAGGTGCCACCAAGGTGAAGATTGCTGCGCCTAAGCCGAAGTATATCGAGCCGATTCTTATGGCCACTCACTTCGATAGCGGAGCTGAGGACAACTTCAAGGTGATAATGCGCAGCTTGGAGTCCAGGTTACGAGACCAAGCTTGGTCTGTGGTGTATAAGCTGTTAATTGTGATCCACATTATGATCAGAGAGGGTGAGAGAGATGTGACCTTGGAATACTTGGGCCACGAGAAGTCAATTGTGCTGTTGTCAATGTCCAATAAGAATAACTACGGCCAGTCCTCAGATATTAGATTTGTAAACAAGTACTCGAAATACTTGCAGGTTAGGATCCTGCAATTCTTGGAGACTGGAATTGATTACGTGAGGGACGAGAGATCCAACAACAAGAGTTCGAATGGGAATGGTGGCAGGTTAAGAACATTATCCATTGAAAGAGGTTTGCTCAGAGAGTGTGAGCTGGTTCAAAAGCAGATAGATGCGTTGTTAAAAAACTCATTCATGGAGAACGAAATTAATAATGACATTATATTGACCAGTTTCAGGTTGCTTGTGAATGATTTGTTGGCGTTGTTTCAAGAATTGAACGAAGGTGTGATCAACTTATTAGAACATTATTTTGAAATGTCTAAAGTGGACGCTGAAAGAGCATTAAAGATATATAAGAAGTTTGTAGATCAAACGAAATATGTCATTGACTACCTTCGAGTTGCCAAGCATTTGGAATATGCCACGAAATTGCATGTTCCTACTATTAAGCATGCCCCAACTGCATTGACCCTGCTGTTGGAAGAATATTTAGAGGATCCAAATTTTGAAGTTAATAGAAGACAATATTTATTAGAAAAGAGCAAGAAGAACGGAGTTCACGTGGGAAAGAGGGATGAAAAGAAGGAAGAGAAAGTGGCATCGACAGAAGATGGTGCGAGAAATCACTCGTTGGTTATTCAACAAAGCACATTTAACCCATGGGGCAACATGATTGACCTGCAGCTGCAGCAGCAACAACAGCAACAACTCCAACTCCAGCAGCAGCAGCAGCAGCAGCAGCAGCAGCTCCAGCAACAACAGTACCAAGAACAGCAACTACAAGCTCAGCTTCAACAACAGCAACTTCAACAACAACAGCTTCAGCAGCAACAACAGCAACAACAACAACTCCAGCAGCAGCAACTTTTACAGCAGAGTACATCTCCATTCCAAGCCCAACAAGCACAAATACAACCAACATTCACAGGATTTGGTAACATTCAACCTCAATCTACTGGAAACCCATTCCTTCAAAGTACCCCTACAGGTCAATTGGCTAATGGTACTGGTACGTTCCAGCAGCAGCAACTACAACAGCCCGCTCTTAACAGGTCAAGTACCAATCCGTTTGCAGGTATGACAGGAAATAACTCTGTTACTGGGAACAATAGAAGTTCTGTCATTTCTGCTAACAATCCATTTGCAAATTCCAGATTTTCATCAGCAAGTGGAACGACTGCTTTGACATTTAACAACGGAGGCCAGCAGGAAAATAAGGTAGAGGCCAATTCTACTGGAAACCCATTCAAAGTTTCGCAAACGACGTCTACTCTATTCAATAGTGCTCGACCAGTGCAATTAAAGCCTCAAGCGACCGCGGGGGGTTTGGAGAGGTTACCAACTATTTCCGTATTTCCGGAGACCCAAGAAGCAAGCAGACAGCAGAATTTGTTACAAAATGCTCAGTTACAATTGCAACAGCACAATACCCAACAACAATTGCAACAACAACATACTCAGCAGCAGTTGCAATTCCAGCAGCAGCTACAACAACATCAGCAACAACAGCAACAGCAGCAACAGCAACAACAACAACAATTTCAACAACTCCAACAGCAGCAAACACAATTCCAGTTCCAACCATTTCAACAGCAACCTACACAGGCATGGCAACCAAACGGGCAGCAATTCCAACAATATCAGCAACCAACTGGCCCCTATCAGGAACCTCCTAGTTTAATTTAACCCAAAATACAAAAGATGCACTCAAAATTTAGATTTGTAAAGTATTAATCATTACATAGCTTTTGTCATTAAATAACTTTTATTAAGTAAATTGAAAAGTAAAATATACTACGTTCTAAATAATGTAAGAGAAGATAAGAGCCAACAATGAGAAGTTGACAGCAATAGTGGAAGCTGAGCCGCTGGAGCTAGTAGTGACAGTAGCCTTGGAGGACGAGACTGATGTAGACGAGGTACCTGATGAAGTGGAAGTTAAAAGGGTAGTGGAAGCAACTAAAGCAGATGTGGACCCTGCGACAGAAGAGCTGGAAGCATCCGCAACGACCTTGGTTACGCCTGAGGCGGCACTAGCTTTAGTTAATGCTTCAGTTGACAGTGTTAAGTCGCTGTCAGATTTGGATGTGGTTGCCTCAGATGAAGTCTTGGATGTAGTGGTAGCCTTTTTAGACAGAGAAGTGGTCTTAGCAGTGGTCTTAGTTGAAGTTGACGAGCTAGATTCCGAATCTGAGCTTGAATCCGAAGATTCAGATCCGTTGATGGTACCACCATTAGACTCGATAGAAGTCCAGTCACCAGATGTGTCTCCGTAAGAGTATGAAGTACCAGTGGAGTAATCTTCCACAAGCAACTTGTTGATCAGCATGGAAAATGGAGCTTGAGAGTAGTCAGTGCTACCACCGGCCCATTCAATGGTACCTTCCGCGTTACTAGCATCACCACCGGCCCAGATACCAGTTTCGATAAACATAGGTGTCTGTGGGAAACCTTCAGAGTTTGTGCTCAATAACGTCCTGGTCAATGTGCCTTCTAACCACCATTCCAATTTGGTCAGCGTCCAGACAATGGTATAGTTTAAGTAGCTATCTTGAGGTGATGAAGGGGTATTAGAATAGACACCACGATCGTATGTAGTGGTGTTACCTTTGGAAAAGAAGTTAGACTGGAACTGGGTGGTATCGCTACCAAACAATTCAATATCGATTTCATCCAAGTCATCTGACTGAAGATAGAATGACGAAATTATACCAGTACCGTTACCAGCCTTCATGTGCACCTCAACTCTACCGAACATTATGTAGAAGTTTGACTTAAGAGCTGGGTTATCGTATCTCTTGGCCAAAGTCATGGTGACACCGGCATCTTCATCGTATGTAATGGACCCAACACCCGACGTTCTGTTAAAATATGACGATTCCTCGGAAAAGTCGATCTCTATAGATTTACCCAAGGCAGGGTCTGTGGGACAAGAAGTGCTCAGCAATGGATTGCAACTTGTCGTCGTGGTTGCAGCAACTAGCGAGATAATAAATAATAGTGGGTGTAAGGATTTAAGCATTTTAGGTTAAAGAATGTCAAACGTTAAATAATAAAAAATGAAGCAACACCAAAAATACTCCAAGAAGATCGTTGCAACCTGCTCATATATATACCGCTCGCACCGTCTCGGTTTTATTTTTAGTTTACACGCTCTACGTGATCTGAAGTAATTTTAGGTGGCTTACGCTACAAGGCTGTTCAGTTCTGGGAAACGAAAGACCAAGCCCGTTGGAATTCGCGAAACGCGCACTTCTAAAAATAAAAAGGTGTCAAGGTAACGGTGAAGCAGAAATGGTCGAGGTATTCCAGTAGGAGGTAGATCAAGGAAGGAGGTGTAGGTGTAGAATAAGGGATATTACTCTGCTCGAGGACTTGAGAGGAACAAAGGTGCTCGTGAGTGGCCACTTAGCATAGAGCTACAACAATGTAACCATGGATTGTTACCAGGCAAAGAACGTCAAATTTACGAGTGTCTACGAAGAACTGGGGCATTCCTAAAAAAAAAAAGAAACAAAAAAAAAAAAAAATTCATCACAGCCTCTTCAGATTAGGAACTAACCAGCAGCGAATGGACAGCCCCGACTGATCACCTTAGGATCAGGTATCCAGATTCCACCATGCTGAAATTATGAATCAGGGTATCTAGGTAAGCCTGCTAATTGTCATGACACTGTAGATATATTATACTTGAATTGCTAGCAGAGCCACGAAGAGGGCTGGCCCGAATGTTTCATTCTGATTCAGCTTATCGTCTAAGCACTCAGCCCTATGAAGTTCGTGCAAGCTCGTCAATTCGTGATAGAGTGAAAGTATAACGACGAGTGATCTGCCGACGCTCTTTAGAAGAAGTTGGCATGCAAAGCCTGGCTCCTCGTTGCTGCTATACTAGTTTGTATACATTTGTCTTTCTCTCTTTAGTAGTCGATCTGTTAAGTGTTTTCATGTCTACGGCTTATCGCATTGAGAACGAAGATAAATTATTCACATTCCGTCGAAGAAGCTGGAGCACTAAAAGCCTCCATACTCTCACTGGTCTGCTACTGTTCTTTGCGACTGCTCTTTCAAACCTAATGAGAGTGATCTGTTTACTCTTTCTCGAGAAAGCTGGCATACTGATAGATATTGGCTCTTGTCTGCAACAATTTGCATTTCTTTACCTCGTGGACCCAAAAGTAGAACTATTTACATTCCACTGAAGAAGCTGGAGTACTGGAAGCCTCCATACTGTCAATGTTCACTAAAGTACTTTGCCATTGCTCTTCATACTGTTCTGTTCACTCTCTCTCTCTCGAAAAGGCTGGCATACTGATATATGTGTGCTGTAATTTCATATCTTTGGTTTATCGCTATGTAATTTTTACATTCCATTAAAGATGCTGGAGTACTAAAAGCCTCCAAGCTCTCACTGATCTAGTATTCTTTGCAATTGCTCTTCTCGGTATTATGAAGGTGATCTGTTTACATTCTTTAAAAGCTGGCATATTCTAACCTGCCTGTCTCCCTCTGACCAAACATTATAATAGAACTGCTCAGCTGCCACACTAAAGTTGAATTCGTACTACCAGCTTACTCTCTACATATATTCTATATTCAATGCATGAATGTATCCGCTTGTATTCTGTCTATATCTGTCCGAACTTCCAAATCTCCTCGTCGTAGTCTTCCGTCACTTCTGCATCGTTACCGTACTCTTCCTGCCATTGCGTAAAACCACCCTTCAACACCCATACTCTCTTCATTTCCATGACCCTCTGATCTGACTCGCTCAATTCATTGATTGAGCGTAAGAACTTTAACGTGGACGATGGTCCGCGGACTTGAGAGAGTGCACAGTGGAAAACTACATCATTAATATCGTTATCTATCAATTTTTTGTACAACTCTGGGAGCGTGTAGTGGAAGTTTCCAGCTGTGTAATGGAAACAACCTTTTATATGGCCCCCAACATAATCTGAATCTCTAACATCTACAACTGCAAATTTTCCCTTCCCTGTGGGAGAGCCACCTCTAAACCAAGCTCTGAGAGTGGAAGGATTGATGAATTTCAAATCTGAAAGGGAGTATATCCGTGACATATGCAATATTTAGTGAACGCTACGTAAAATGCAACAAGAGAGTCTAAGCTATTTAGGGTTTTTCAAGAAACTAACTTGGAAAGTAAAGCCAAAAAAAAAAAAAAAAAAAAAAAAAAAATAAAAAAGAAGTTGATCTTTTTTAAAAATGTAATGGAGTTAAAATGGCACAGACAAAGGCTGTATATTAAAC
>CAKXYY010000023.1:54454-166953 GCA_935541525.1 Dujonia railenensis
GAACTACTAGATGGTGGAAGGCAACTAGAGATTGGTGGTTTTGGCCAACAATACTTGGGCCAATCATAATCATCATCCTTTCCACACCCACCTTTATAAGTATATGATTTAGTAAATGACCACGACTTACAGAATGATGTGAAAATACCAGAAACACACCAATCGTATTTGATCAGGAAATCTGGTAAACACCATTTATCTCCGTGATCTTCACAATCAACATCAATGGTCTTCAGCCACTTACCTGGGTTTATAAGCCCTCTCTTATTCTTGTGTTCAAACAAGGTGGCGGATCCACCAAGATCAAACGACAAAGAACCTAAAGCATTGACATCTAAATTAACCAGACTTGAGTAGCCAAACGAGATCTCATGTTTCTTACCTCCAAGGTATTTGAGCTTTTCAATCTTAAAGTCACCCTTAGGATAGTTGTACTTCTTACAACGATCATTCTTTGGTGTACACTGAGGAGTTGGGATCACTGTTGCTACGCATGAACTAGGAGGTGGTGTACTACTAGCTGGTGGTGGTGTGGTTTTAGTACTAGATGGAGGAGTCTTAGTACTAGATGGAGGAGCCTTTGTGCTAGATGGAGGAATTTTTGTGCTAGATGTTGGATGGCACTCCTTCTTCCAACAGAAATTTGGAAGCTCGGGTGTGCTGCATTTAATTTTGTTAATTAGGTTAAGATCAATACCAAAATTCAAGTTTCTTGACTCAATATCCTCTTGGTCTCTCTTGAGATTCCAACTAGCATCTGCAAAAATGTCCAAGCTGACGCTGGAGGCGATAGAAAAATCTGGCTTTTTACAGTAGTACTTCCAACTAGATTGAAAGTTCAGAGACCAGATGTTAAATATATCCCAACTTGAGGCTGCTGCAAATTGATACTCTATTCCAAAATTATCAGGTAAACACCACCAATCACCATAATCTTTACCCTTAACAACTATGGTAGTAGACCATTCGAAGAAATTCGAGAAGCCCCATAATGATTTGTAATTTGAAAAAATATCATAGGAGTCTATGGGCCCACCGCAGCCTGTCACTTTAACGTAGTTACATTGCTTCTTGAACCAACTGAAAAGTTCTATGGATTGGGCTGCTTGGAAATTAATGCTGACTTTATACAAGTCATCCCTGACAAACTCAACATCAGACACGGTAAAGCCTGCTTTAGGGTAGAATCCACCTCCACGTTTCTCGAGAAGGTCTGAGCTGTCGTGGTCTCTTTTTTTAATATCTTGATTTTTCCCTATTTGACAAATATTTTTCTTTTCACATTTCTTAGTACTCGAATAACTCAGAGAAAAATCGTGAAAGTCCGAAAATGAAACATCATAAGCAATTACCTGTTGTATCAAACCTAGAACAATTGCAATTATTTGCACTATCTTGATAAATGAAAACAACATATTGACTTACAATATCCGAAAGAAAAAATGAGGTTGCAAAAATCTAGGTCAGAGATTAAAAAAATTTAGAAAAACTGAATTTTCCGATGGTGCTTTTATATATATATATACATATATATATATATGTATGTATATCTAAAGTCAGTCTATTTTTACCTACCTGCTAGCTGACTGTTGCCAGTATTTACTTAAGAATAGTAGGAACTTACTGAATTATTATTTTGGAATCTCAATTTGGTAATTGCATCCTCTGATGCAACCTCATGCATATGCAGCCCAACTACTTGGAGATAAGCTTTAAGCAACAGAATAACCTTTTCCTGTATGTAACGATATGCATATAAGCGATCGATGCTCATTTAGGCGATATCTTCTACAAAAATATAACATATTATTCGGCAAAAGTTATAATGTTTGATTTAACTGTATAGGGCAGACTATGTTACTTTGCATAATCAGTAGGTTTCAAGAAGTAGATCTCAAACTTTTCCCCTTCGAGTTGCAGCTAAGGACAATGGCCAAAAGGAAACCTTAATATTGCAATTTTTCATTGATGGACTACCTCCTTTTGCAAAGAAAAAAACATAGTGAGGTACAGTGCATGCGCCGCACGCCGCTAGATTTCTAGTGTGGCCTAGAAAATATGATTAAGGCATCGAGAGACAGGTTATTCTTTTAGCTACTACCCTATAAAGTTTGCACAAACAAGGTAAAGCTTATACAAAATCTCATGAAATTGTGGGCTCAGAAACTATATTCTAGGCTTAGCAGATACTCGGTTCGAATAATTTCTGTGAAGTAGTATGGTCTGGATGTTAAATAATATGCAGTGGATGGTACGCAACTTGCATACGCCAAAGGAAGACAACTTCATGGAGAGGGGAATTAGAGTAGTCATTTCCGTAAAATTATATTTAGTATTTAGGATGCTTAATGTTTTAAGCTGGTATTTTTTAAATTCTCGAAGCTAGTTTGTAATGGATGTGTGGATAGGACGCGAATGCTACTATTTTCCGCAAGTCTTCCAAGATTGAGTATCGTAATTGAAAATGTTCGGAATACATCACACTTAACATGACAGAGCGAAACATCAATGCTCATCTTTTTAGAAAATAGAAAACCACAGTATGAGAGATAATTCAACTCCAATAAAGCTTCGAAAAAGGTTCATTAAAAGTAATGAACGACAAAGAAATATTCTCTAGGCAAACCTTTTTACTAGTCTACAGTGAGTATTCTTGACCCCTTTCGTGCATGCAGAAATAAAGCTTAGATATTAGTTCTAGCCATGTACAACAAATAATTAGCTTGATAACCAATACTTATTTTTAGCTGGAAATCCCTCTATCTTCTTTTTTTAGTATCCTATTGACATTCAAGTGGTATCTCAATCGCTCTAGAAAGAATGCTCTTCAACTTGAATGTAATGTGAAAATTAAAATTAGTCTAGACCGTGTTACAAAGAAATGAGTGTATCGCAATTCCCAAATATTTAGAATTACCTATTTTTCCCTAAAAGACACTGTATTGGGAACTGCATAACTAAAATTCTGTAAGGAGTAATTAGTGTAGTAATTCGTAATTAGCCTCTCTTGGCCAACATATTTTCCATAGTTTCTTGGTATCCTTGGTTTCCTTGGTCTCCTTGATATGGGGGGTGTACTGTTATTTCGGGCGGTTACTTACATTTGCACATTCTCGTTTAAGAGGTTCCCTAATGGTGTCTGGAAGTAAGGAAGCAGACCCTGCATGAAATCGTGCGTATCAACATGATCTACCTACCCCTCGATCAGCTCAGAAAATTGAAAAATGCAACATGACCCTAGTAATGTGAGCGAAAACTCCTCATACGAACAAAAAAAGACTCCTTAAATTATGGTGTTACAGTAGAGGGGGTTGCATCAAGTTTATAGCTTCGAAAAGGAACTCGCCTTCAATAACTCAATTTTATTAATTACATGTATATAGAAGCAAGAGGTGGATGTTTCTGTCGTACTATTTTTAGCACCTCTATTTTTGTAAGAGTTCTTGTTTATCGTTTTCATGAGATGATTTTAGGTGTGCCGTGGTCCCTTTTTGATGTAGATACGGCGTTCAATGAGGTAAAAGCCCCGATATTTAAAGTTAATGCTGTACTAACTCGCAATAATCTGCTGAAAAGAGTTTCGAATACTTACTTTACAAGACTAAAATAGAGTATGTTGTCTTCTTTTGTTGGCTATAAAACTTTATACCCCAAATCTGAAAAAGTTTAGCTATAATTAGCAAAACTAGGGAAAAGTACAAACAATAGCTGTTTATAAACTCAAGTAAATGGTAAAAGCGCGTTTGAGGAGACAAAGTTGAGTGACCGATCGATGCTTTTGTCTTTAGGCAAGTTAAAATGACTTTGGAGAAGAAGCATCGTCAAAAGTAAAGTAAATCGTGTTCCGAGTAGATGTAAATAAAAGTTGGCAAATAGAGGCAGTCCTAAAATTATTGCATCAAAGTGGAGCCGAGAATTCCTTTTGTAGAACCGGAGGTAGTAGTTGCATTTCCCGAGGGTACTTCGGGAGTAGTAACTCCCAATTTTTTCAACTTTATCACATTGAATGGAGAATAAACTACAAGGTATCTGATGATTAAGTATCAATTATATTTGATAGTTATCAATGAATTCTAGAATTTTTAAGCTTCAATTGTCCCTTGTTAGACACTTTGTCAATGTTTTATAGCTACTCTGTTGAGCAGAATTCTTTTACTTGCGAAGTAAATGATTGGTGGTAGAACTGTCGGTATCCGAATCCTCACTATCAGAACTAGTCGGATTAGCCTCGTCGGGATTCCCATCTACTTCCGCTTGCCCATATCCTTCATCTTCTTCTTCAACAGCGTCATCCTCATCTTCATCGCTTTCCTCTATTTCGTCGCTATTGTCACTTTCTTCATCTTCATCGTCGTCGTCCTCGTCGTCGTCTTCATCGCTTTCTTCTTCTTCCTCATCTTCATTCCCAAAGAAATCATCTAAACTTTGAAGTCTATAGGTCTCCTTAGGAGTAATTTTGGGAACACCCAGTTGAAAATCCTTGGATGAAAAAGCATGTTCCGAAATTGGAATTGGAGATTGTGATTTGCTCAAAAAGTTTTGAGAAGAAATAGAAGTAACCACATTTTCGTTTCCTCCATTCAACTTACTTAAAATTTCTTTACGAACAGAAGCTGCTGGATGTCCAGAAGGATCTGCCCAATCAGGAATTTTCTTGTAATATGATTGGAATATTTCCGAAGAATTAGCCAAATTTGTGTTCTTCCCATCCCCATTTCTGAAGCCTATCAAAGGTGCATTCTTTGGAACCTGTAAAAATAAAGTTGCTAATTTTGATTCATGGTGTTGTCCTGATAATAAAATGCTTAGCATTCTTGCTCTATCTCTAGTATCGTAACTATTGTCGTATTTACATAATTGCAAGATGTGACTGAACATTTTCGCATGAATATTCTCTTCAAAGAAGTACTTGATTTCATTCTCGCCAACTATTGCTTCTAACTCAAAAGCCATTATTTTTGCAGAAAGGACCAACACTTGATATCTAACTATATCAGCTTCGTTAGCGAAATTGGGAATTAATACCCTAAGGACGTCTGGCCCAATCTGATTATATGTATGATTAGTAAATTCTCCAATTATCCAGATAATGCTAGCCTTTGCTTCACTATCTATTTTATTATCACTGTTCGTTATCAATAGTGATAGACGATAAATTGTTTTGGCAAGACTGTCATTAGCAGTTGTGTGGTTTTTTGTTTGTACAAGATATCGTATACTCGTGAGTAACTCATCAAGTATTAAACCCTCTGTTTTAGTAATTTGCTTCAAGCACCATTTCAATATCCTCTGGTTCCAAACGTCAGATATTTGAGAGCATCTACCAATACAAACGAGTGCTTGTTTTGCAATCAAGTTGGAGTTCGAGTTGAATACAATGCTTTTCAATTCTTCAAAAATTAAAGGCATATTTGATTCATTAGCCAACATCGATAAAATTTCAAGCTTCAACTGGGCTATGGAAGGTAAATCATCAGGGTAGATGTAAAACCTTTTGAAGTAGTGCTCATATATAAATCTATTCTGAACAACTACGCTTCGAATAGCTTGTAATGCAAAATAAGCCACTTGGAAGTTAGATGTAGGTGAAATTAATCTTATGGTGACTGGAACCAACTGCATTTGCTGGTACGTCTTGGGTGGTGCTAAGGACATTAATGCCTTGGAAATACTTAAAATGACAAACTCTGAGTTAGTGTAGATTAAAGGTTTCAAGGAATCAATGAAAAGTTGGAGGTCTGCATCCATTGACACTTCATAATTGTCTATATTATCCTGCGCGGATAGCTGATCATAGTCCGATACTTCTCCGCCTTCTCTGTAAATCTTAGGTTTGGGTAAGAAGAGCCTACTGTATTCAGTCAAGATATCGATCAAGAACGATTGACTCCATTCGTCTAGTGTTGGTAAAAGCCTGCAGAGCCTCCTGAACAGTGCGTGTAAGACATTCCATTTCTTCTTTTCCAAGGACTGACTGATGGACGACGTCAACACACTATCCTTGATTTGGTAGAAAGTCTTCAATGCTGACCCAACCACTATGGGGTTACTATCGGACAAAAGTTTGGTCAAAAACTCAAATAGTTGTTTCTTTGTCGAGCTGGAGATATCCTCAAGGCCGTACAACTTCCCTATGGCGATTGCGGTGGCAGATCTAACGTCGGGATGCAAATCAGAAACGGTCCTCTTTATGCAAAGCAAAGTAATGGGAGAAATCGACGAGATCTTAATTCCGGCCATGGCCCTAATCGATGTATACCTTGTAATTGGATTCTTATCATTCAATGACTTCTGGATCGTGTTTATAGAGAGCAATGCCGTGTCTGGCTCAAGCTCGGCATACTTGGTCAAATAAATCAATATTAAATTTTTCACCACGGTATTGCCACACGTTATGTTCTTCACCACATCTCCAAAGTATCGGAGAGCATCCTCCGTTCCGTTATCATCTGCTCCTGATGTAGAGCTTTCTCCTCTAGATATCAGTGCCATCACACACTTCATTCCACTGAGTATATCTCTCTCATTTCTAGAGTTTAGCAATTTGATCACTTCTTGGTACCCCATAACCGAAGGCAGTGTCTCTGCAAATCTGGACGAAGCAGAAACCGCAGCCTCAATCGTGAGGTCTCTTGCAGACTCTAGCATAGAAGATATTTTAGCGAACGGCTGCGTCATTTCATGCCTTTTGTCTATCTAATGCTGTCGAGTAGTACAACCTTCTGGTGTCTAGTACTGCGTCCTTTCGGAACAATTCATAGTCCACTATTGAAGATCCTGTATATAGATGAAATCTAGACTTCCTAATCGGGAATTAAGAGAGCGCTATGGAAAATGCGATCTAGCAATTGCTGATCTATGGTAAGGGTAAGAAAGTATTACTGATATCACTTTGGCTTTCATTATATGCTTCGTGGCTCAGTAGAGATTAAGGGCTAGCTGCTCGGTCCAGAATATGTACTGTAAGATCTAGGTCAATGCACACACATTTTTGAGTTTTAGAATATGATTGGCTACAAAATTCAGGTGTTCACTATCCACTGTCCACTGTT
Organism: Dujonia railenensis; assembly: GCA_935541525.1. Taxonomy (NCBI): domain Eukaryota; kingdom Fungi; phylum Ascomycota; class Pichiomycetes; order Serinales; family Debaryomycetaceae; genus Dujonia; species Dujonia railenensis. The sequence goes on from CAKXYY010000023.1 coordinate 61,507, forward strand.
CGTAAATCGTAAATCGTATATTATACACTCATTTTTATTCTTTAACCCGGTCAGGTCATCTTCTCAACTTATCTGTCGCCTTTTTCATCCTCTTACCTAGGGTTAATTCCTTTCTAGTTTGGATCAATTCTTGTGGGAAAAATTCTCCCAATGTGGACTGGGTTCCCTCAGTCTTCTTCCTATTGATGTCCCGGATTAGGGGAACCAACACTTCATCGACTCTTCCTTGAGTCCACTTAACGTTGTACATTAAGAATGACCTGATGCTATCCAAATTTGGTACACCCCATTGAAATTTAGTGTCGTCCTTATCTACTTCGGGTCTTTTGTAAGCATCAAATACTACTCGGTCTGGAAAACTCTCAGGTAAGAAGAATTTACCTGTTTTAATCTTTGAAAGTAAACTTTTCTTAAGGCTAGTGGAATTGTCAGCATCTGAAAGTTTCAAAGTATTTTTGTCAAACCAATCTTTGAAATTTCTTAGTGATCCAAATTCTGCAAGAATCTCCACTGCTAAGACTGGACCGATACCCTTGATTCCTTCTGTGTAATCACTTCCTAAGAGCAACGCTAACTCAATGAGCTTTCCTTGGTCTAATCCAAGTCTACTGTCAATCTCTGAACTAATGTAACACTCAACATAACTTTTTTGGTTAAACATGTTTTTGTAAACTCTATCCCCTCCAAAGAGAAAGCAATCGCTATCATCAGTTACAATCCCATCCACTAAGTTCAATTTCATTAGCTCTGCACATTGTGCTTCGGCTTCCATTGGAGCTGTTATAAACGGAATTCCAAACCTTTTTAACAATTCTTGGACATCTTTGATCATTGTTTGTGTCACTTCTTCGGAATCCCTCTTTGCCTTTTGGAATTTTTCTTGTAATAATTGTTCCTCTGTAATGCTTGAATCCAACGCTTGTAATGGGTTATTTTGCTTGATCTTGTGTTTGAAATCCTCATGCTCTAATTCTTCTTCTTCGATCTGTTGAATGAGTTTTTCTTCTTCCTCTTCTTCAAAGTCATAATCTAGAGGAGCCTTCTCGGGTTCTTTCACTTCGTCCCCTTCTTTCTTTTTCAAATCTTCAACTTCTACTACTTCTTCAATTTCATCAGATTTTTCAATATCAGGATTTCTCTTTTCTGTCGACTCATCTTCCTTATTTGATACTTTGTAATCCGTTATCAAGACCTCATCTTCTTCCTCTTCTTCATCAGAGGCTTTTTCTTCCCCTCCAAGCATCTGTCGAGCATCACTCCAGTCGACTAATCCGGCCCTTTCATCCTCTAAGACCACGTTAGTACCTAAGCCTGGTTCTGCATTAGAAGACAATTTAGATTCAACGACTTTTTCATGCTCTTTCTGAATGTGAGGATTAAACTCTTCATCTACAGTGCTGTTGAACCACGAAGGTAGCTTCTGTACAACTTTGGGAACAGCTGCTTCCCTTTCAGACTCCTCTAATTCTTCGTCTTCTTCGCTGAATTCTACTACATCTCCTGTAAACGCAGACACAGGAAGAGTCCCTTTTCCGTTGTTTGTTTCAGCTTGGATTTGCTTCTCTTCTATTGCGTCTGAATCCACCCCTGGTGCATCATCATTGTCAATACCTGATTCTTTTGATTCATCAAAGTTAAATAACATAGAGTTTTTGAATGAATTAGGTTCTATCCTTAGCTCTTTATCGGGGGTTCCTTGCTTCATAGCTGAGGTTTGCACTTTCTTCTTTGAATTAATATTGAAAACTTTCTTCTTCGCATAATTCTCTTGCTTCTGTAGACTTATAAGATCATTCTTAGATGCAGCTATAGCATTCTTTAATTCAACTTCATCGAAGCCATCAATATTTGTATTGATCTGGGTATTGTTTGTTTCTTGATCATAAATTGACTGAACAAGCGCCTTTTGAAGTTCATCTTCCTCCGCTTGCTCTGTGGTTTTATCACCTCCTTCTGGTTCTATTGGAACGTCCTCAAAATCCGAATCTGAATCTGAATCTGAATATCTAGCCATTTTTTCCCTTTTTACTTCTGGTTTTTGATCTTCTTCTTCTTCTTCTTCTTCAATAACGTTTCCGAATTCATCCAAATGTATTGGTTTATCTGCAGATTTTCCACCAGAATCCAAAGCCAAAGTCCATCCATTTTCACTTCTAGCTAACGAATACTCACGGTCTTTACTCCCAGCAATTCTTCTAGTAATATTCCCATCATCTGTCATTCCACTAACTGTCATGAGCCGCTGGGTGTAGAAGTTCCTCTTCTGAACTTGTTGTATTTGAAACTTAGAAAATTCCATACTGTTTGGGAAAAGACTTTGTAAGTGATCTCTATCATATCCCATTCTTAACCTAGATCTAAGTCTTAAATGAGACAATATCATATACTGTGTAGGCATGGGAAGCTCTTCAAATTCCTTCAGAGCGGGATCTACAGAATCGATATTTATACCATCAACGTAGTCGAATCCAAGCTCCGATAACTCGTTAAATTCTTCCTTCGGCATTAATCTCTCATCCTTTTTGTCTATTTTAATCTCACCAATCCTTGGCAAGTGGTACTCATCTTTCTTCCTAAAGTTACTAAAATCGTGATCTGAGGTAGCCAAGTTTTGGTTACCAAGCTGTATGTTTTCCATATCTTCCATATATTCTATATTACCTTCATCGTAATCGTCATTCTCACCTTGAGTCTTAACCATTTTCCTCTTTTTCGATACAGGTCCCCCCTGAACTTGTCTTTGAACCTGAATAGCCATCAATTTCCTTGCCGTTTGCAACGTACTTTCTCTTTGCTCATCTCTTCGTTCCTTTCTACGGTTAATGGTCTGCCTTTTCAAGGCTGGCGCTCCACCATCAAACACAAACACAGGTAATATCCCAAAATATAGTAATTTACAAATTCTTCTGAAGAATCCAACGATGTGAGACAGTGGCAAGGTATTCCCTTCCGCATCTCTCACTGCTTTCAAGAATTGATATATCCATATTGAAGCATCGATTGCCAACTTCTTTCGAGATAAGGATTCTAGTCGAACCGGACGTGCTGTTTGCCCGACAATGTCCCACAACGAATTAACACCCATCTAGATATGCAATAGGTTATAAAGAAGCTGAAGCAAGGTGAAGCAATGGAGTCATCAGTTCTAATCTAATCTATAGTCTGTGAAATCCTGCATATGTGTGTTAAGTGGGTGTAAGGGTTATGTTGCAACACTACACTTTCCACCTTAAGCTTGGGACAAGAAGAACATGATACATTGGAATATAGTTGGATACACGTTCAACTAGAGTCTAACTAAGATTTTCTAACTCCTCGCTATAAAAGGAAGAGTTTTGAATCAGCATGGCTATACTTTTTTTAATGAAGATATCATTTGTGTAGACAATTGCATTATTCGTAAATTATTTATGTTATCAGATTTGTGGTACAAGGTGTAAAGAGACTCACAAATAGCAAGGCGTCAGTATGCCATAAGTGGTTCATTTCATTCTACAAAAAGTATTTACTTACTATACATTACTTCTTAACTTTGCCAATATGAATAGCTCAAGTCCACAGGTCGACTCATATTCTCGTGGTAGGATATCTGGAGGTAGTACACCTACTCCTATCGGTCAGCCAGGATTTGCACCCATTGATGGGTTAGGAGGAAATTACCTCTATGTAAAGCAGACCCCACAAAACTATACAGAGATGCAAACAAACTCATCTCCATACAGACAAGGACATCTAATTTCTCAAAATAAAAACGCTCCTGAAGGGTATATTTGCGTTGGAAAGGTATTGGACTCAGAGCACAAGTCGATCCAGGTATCCACTAATAACCCAAAGAAAAAAGATCTACCAATGGACCGCTCGACTTGACCAAACAGTACTACACCTATAGCGGGACTCCTTCAAATTCAAATGAATTTCCTCCATCTTTCAACCCAAGGATTGCTTCTAATATGCCTGTTAGAGAAAAAGTTACGAATTGGATCCAAAAAGTACCAGCAGTTGACCACGGCGAGTTAGGTAATTCGTTCGTTAAATGCTATCCTGGAGTTGCATCTTCTTCAAGTGAATCAGGTGATGAAATAGTGGATAATTCTGAAGTCCAGGATATCATTGAGTTCCAAGCAAGAAGAATAACTCACTATGTGACTCAAATTTACAAAAATGAAGTGGAGACGATAGCTCACTGTGATCCTTCAGATAATGAATACGATCTACACCTTCCGCTGGAAGCTGAGGACCTAATGCATCTTGAGCATTCAGTCGACAATTATTTAGATGGGCTAGCTGGAAGAAGACTGGCTTCCCAGGATCATTCCTGGAAAGTAAACATCAAGTAGGGAGCTCCTAAAACTAGCAAATGTATGCATAAATTCTGTCGAAACTACATAAGTCTATACAAGTTGCATCTAATCCATGATTTCCAATTCACTGAATATTTCCTCAAAAGAATTCCTTATAATATTAAACTAAGTTCTTCAATTTCATAAGATTTGTCTTCAATATTAGTGAGAATAGGATAGCATGGAACCAACACATCACTATTCTGAATATATGCCCTGTTATATGCTTTCCAAAAGGGGGCACGAACCTTTCTAGCTGGATGAAATAATCCGGCCCAAATGTAATTCATGAAAACCCCGGCACCTATACTGACCCTGATTGAATCCATACTGTCAAATATACGATTAATGACATGAGGAGAAGTTTCATAAATATTTGGAATAATTAAATTCAAAAAATGTATGAATAATTCGTAGTTTTTGTCATCGATCAAAGTAAAACAATTAATAGCTATCTTCTGAACTACAGAAGAAGCTGTTTGACGATGAACCAAATCTCTATCAGTTAACGCATCTTCCAACAAGGGTGTTATTGCATATAAGTAGTCCTTTGTAACGGAGCCATCAAGGTATTCAAAAAGAAAGGACATTGCCTTTAAGACTCCATTTTGAACATTTTTATCAGGGATTCTGTACTCATTCATTAGCGAAGGTAAAACCGTGAAGGGGGCACAATTTTCAGCAACAATTCCAATGGCAACGGCTGTGCAAACTCTCAATTGACGTTCTTGGACTCTTAAATTATTCAAAAGCATTGCTAGCACGTCCTGTGGGCCAATAGTCTTTGCAATATGGCCAAAGGTCTCATTCGATGCAACCCTGATCCTTTTTTTGGATGATTTAAGCATGTCTAATAGCTCAAAGCAGACTCTCATCCATTCCTTTGCATTAATCGATTCCGCATTCTTCTTAGCAATGAGTCCAACCAACTTTATGCATGATTCCTGGACTTTATCCTGTCTGTTCTTCAAAATAGGAGTCAAAGTAGGCAAAATTTGATTGATGGAAGGATTTTGCATGGTGAAGAGCGAAATAACTTCAATGCTATCTATACATGCATACAAGGCTAATAAAATTGATCCCAACACCTCAGGATAGACTTCTCCTAAGGATTCGTACAAAATGAGAATTAATTTCATCAAAATTTCATTGTCATCATTGTAGCAAACCTTGATGACTGGTGCAATTGCCGAGATTAAGTCTGAAGCTTGTTGACGGACTTCTGGAGATTTATTTTTCAATCGATACAATATTGTACTTATAATAGAATTCATATGTGGTTTAAGCCTGATTCCTAGCGATTGGCATACAGTACTTAAACCCTGAAGGTACACTCTACTTGACTTGTTATTATTATTTGCCTGCAGTTGGTTCTGCTGCTCTTGAAATGCATATAGCACACTGTCAATTAAAGTTAGCTCTAACTGCGAGTCTAATCCAAGTAAGCCATCAGGGCTCAAGCGAATCATCTCACTTATCGAGTCAACACTCATTCTTCTAAGATTTTCATTCTCATCTTTGGCGTAGCCCACTATATTCTCTAAGACTTCAAGTAGATCGAATTTAATGGCCAATTGAGTAGTAGCCTCTACGACCAATCTAAATAGTTGGTTGGAGTCGGAGGCGACTCTTCTATTCCAGTATGCTTTGAAGAAAGGAACAAATATTTGGGTAGGATAGTTGGGGATAATTTCTTTCGAAAGCGGTAATGTCGTTAATATTCTTAAAATCGTTTTCTTCATGTCCTCATCTGGGGACTGAAATTCTCTTGAAATCACAGCCATCAATTCTCTTGAATAATAATTCGAATATTCTTCATAGTTGGGGTCGTAGTGCATCAAAGGAATGATAGAACCAATACATTTTAGGAAATTGGCCAATCCCTTCCCTCTGTGCCTCTTAAGACCTAATAATACCGGTTCCAATATGGGCTCAAAGGCATCAATACCGTATGGTTTCACATTATCTGCCAACTGTGAGATGGCAAGGGCAGTTATAGTTCTTACCTGTAATACCTCATCTGTCAATCCTGGTTTCAACACTTCTATAAGTTGTTCGAGAAATGGCAATATCGAATTACCATTCCCCCCACCTAATATAATACATAGCTGTTGAATAATCTTGATTCCTGTGTGTCTTGCCGTCCAATTCTTTTTGGACTTGATTACTGCTTTCAAAAAGGGCAAAAAATTAACCAAACCTAAAGTATTGGCTACAATAGCAAAGACTCTGGAAGTTGTATTCCTAACAAATTCATCAACATGGTCTAGATCAGGTCTTAAATTGGAAATCATATTAGAGAGACCTGCAGCTTTAGAAAGACTTGATATTATGTCTCTTGCTTCCAATCTGGTGGTAAAGTCTTCATCTATAAGTAAGGGAGATATGACAATTAAGATTTTATGCGTATATGGTCGTATTAAATCGTCAAGCTGGAATAAAATTCTTCCTATTAATTTCACAAGTAAGTGCCTTTCTTGGTCATCTAAATTAGGTTCAAGTAAAATTGGTAAAACCTGATCAAAGATTATCTTGGGACCGAACTTTCTGGCATTGTCAGTTATCTGACGTAAAGACCTCTTTCTTGCAATCTGTGAGCCATTCTTTACCTTCAAAAGTAACCTCATGAACCTGATCTCCAATTTTTGTTCCTCCGTCTGAATAGAATCATTCTCTGTGACCTTAGAGAGTTTCCCAAAATATTTCACGTCCTCTTCTTTGAAATATTCTATGTCTTTCATTCCTTCAAACTCTACAACAATTTCATTGTTATGAAGCTTCGTTTTATCCGAAATTTGTGATTCCACTGTCAGGGGTGGCACGTAATAGCTTGTAGGTGCCTCTATCAAGTCTGGCGGCAAGTTAGCATCAAACGGCTGATAGTCTTTTGGAAATGGAAGTATTTTATACCCACTGGGGAGGATCTTGTTCAAGATTGAGTCTACTAATGCTATTCCATTTATAATGGGTGGTGTCTCGATTAATGCTGAGGATGTGATGCTCGAAGAGTCTAGCACTATGCTGTTGTTTTTTGCGTATTCTTCAGGGGTGACATCCCATCTCTTCTTCCTTTGTCTTTTAGGTGAAGGCTGAATCCCATCTTCTTGTTTCTCTTTTATCAACTTCCTTACTCTCTCCTCTTCTCTTTCTAATTCTCTCACCTCCATTTTACCTCGATATGTACTTGAGGAGTCGTCCAAAGAGATTTCACCTTTCCTCTTATACTTCCTATCTACATAATCATTCTTGGTGATATTTTCTTTTAGTTGATCACTGGATATGGAATCATCAATTTTGTTTTCTCTCTCTAGTTCATCTACTAGCGTTTGAGGAATACTGTAATTCCCTATTAGGTTCCTGGCAGCCATTCTTACAGTATACAACCTTGAAATAATATGTATATATATATATTATACGAAAACAATAAATAAAGATGCCACTTTAGATGCGATAAATTTCGGTGATCTCTATCTATTTTTCACTATACTGGAAAATCATATGGAGCATCACCATCGATACAGAAGAACAACCTTAAAAAAAAAAAATTGAAACCTAAAACTTGAAAGGCTCTCAAAGAAAAAAGAGTTGACTACTATTATTGTTACAAATTAGCTGAAGAGGAAGAAAATCAACACCGCTTCTCGCTTTTCTCGGCCATGTCTACAAACCAAAGCTCAACTATCCTTTTAACAAGGTTGCTATCACTCAAGGAAAACTCACCTTTCTTGTTGGTGATAGATTCTCTTGCTCAGACATCGTTTCACTTTTTGAATGAAATAATTTCAAGAATCTCTTCCAACACTAAAGTAATATACTTATCCTTCGAAACAACCAATAGACCTGCATACGCTACTGAATTCATCGAATGCTTGGACTTAACTACCGCCAAGATCCTTGAGCTTGTGAAGATACATCTGACCTCATCGCAGCCGTCTTCACTTGCAAATCCAAAGACATTCGTGATAATCGACTCGCTTAATTATGTACTGAATTTAGAACTTTCCAGCTTCATAACTGGCTGCATATCACCCAATGTATGTCTCTTAGGATGCTTTCACAGCAATATTCCTGAACCACAGCAGCTCATTAACACAAACTATCCTTCATCCTTAAGTATTTTGTCATTTATTGCAAGTTCAATCTTTGAAATTGATCCCTTATACGACGAGAGAAAGATCGACGAAGAAACCTTGGAAAATTCTTTACTGACAAAGTTGAAGTTTCCCATCAATTGCAATTTAAATAGTGAAGTCTTCAAGGTTACATTGAAAAACAGAAGAAAGTCAGGAAGATCGCTAACATTCAGGTACATCTTGAACACCTCCAGTCACACCATAGAAGTCTATACAAAATCCACAAGTGAACAAAACCAAGAAGAGGACGAAGAAGAATTATTGAAGGACTTGACCACATTCAATCTCACAACGAACTCCAAGCAAAAAATTGCTAGAGAACAGGTGGATTTACCGTTCATGCAAGCACAAGAAGCGCTTGGTTCCGCAGGAGGTGCAATTGTCTATGAGTTTGAGAAGGACGATGATTACGACGAAGACGATCCATACGAAGATCCATTTTAATATCATAGAAGATCAAATACGAAAGACATCGGAGGCAGTCTCATGTATATAAGTCAAGTAGTAATAGAGGAATATATATATGTAACATATTTATAAAATAGAGGTATTGTAAAGAGTAACATGGTATAACAAGTACATCAAAAAGTAAAAGAAGCATAAAGAAAAAAAAGAAAGCCCGATGCGGGGGTCGAACCCGCAACCTTTTGATCGCACTCTATTAAGAGTCAAACGCTCTACCGATTGAGCTAACCAGGCGATGTCTTAGAAGTAATATTGTCGGTATTTCCAAACCAAGCTAATATATTATACACTAATTGAGAAAGGTCTGTAGACGAATCATCGGTTATAGCCTATGTCAATTTTCAAATACGAAGACATGAAACATGTTTCATTCTTGCATATATACCATAGAGAATATAACACGGCTGTGAAATTATTATGCAATCATTAGGTAACACTAAAATAGACTTATGTGCCAATGACCGACCTGAACTTACTACTACATTGAAATCATGCCAGAGAGAAGAGTGCATCATCGCAATGTTTAATTTTTCAGTTTCGGCAGGATGAACATTTAGTCAATTTTCACAGCTTATATCAAAACTGACCTATTAGATTGACTACTCTTGGATGGAAAACGCTAAGATTTCCCGATGGGGCTCTTATGCAGAAATAAGGATTGATGAGCATCCCCAAAAAATACAATAACTTATTAAAATTTCGGATAAACTACCTCATCTGCGGAAAAATTTAAGATTATCTACGAGCAGAAATGTCGACATTATGACTAAGCCAAAGTGATATCCAATCTATCTGCAAGGTCCCAATGAATAGTCCCACATTTGTGGCGCTTTGGGCTTGTTCCGTTGCGTTAGCTAATTACTTGCATATCCTAAAAATCTTCTTGTAGCTAAAACAACTTTTCTTAAGCACGTAAACTCCATTGTTAGAGTATTTTCAGCTTGGGAGCGCCCTTTGAAATTACTCTTGAGTTCTTTATTACCCCAACAGTTCTATTGAAGGGGTGACTTCAGATACCCATACTATTGACCTTCAGTATTGTAGATAACTAAGACGGGATTAGTTTCCAAAAACAACAATGTATAAGTCCACGAAATTTAGAGTTAGGCATTTTCCTAAGCCATCAAATCACGTTTCCAAATCACAATTTTAGGTAAGAAACTGTGTAGCTCGTAGTCAATGAAGCTTCAAATGACTGAAGCCAGGTACGAAAACTGTGTAAGCTTATCTTCAATATACCCAACATATCAATTTTAGGAAAAGGAAATGCATAACGTCATCTTTCATTCAAAAAGGTCCTCAATTGTCAAGGTTCCATATATAAGGCAAATATAAGTATTTGAATATTGAATATTAATAAGACTCTCAATCTTAGTTATCCAAAGGCCGTTAATGTCATCTCCAAGTCGTCTAACGAGAATTTACCGCGCAACCTATTTCCAGGCAGTCCTTATTGGATTTTTATCTTTCACTCAACCTGGAATATGGAGTGCTATTGCAGGCTTGGGTGCCGGTGGTTTGCAGAGTGTAACCACTTCCAATTCTGCAAGTGCCATTCTCTTCGCAATTATGTTTTTCTTCTCGCCTGTATTCGGTATCTTGATCAATAAATGGGGAATCAAACCTATTATTAACATCGGAACAGTTGGTTATGTTTTCTGGTCTGCTGGTCTTTATAAGAACTCAAAAGACGGTTCTCAGGCTTTAATAACTGCTGGTGCTACGTTGTGCGGCATATCTGCAGCAGCTTTTTGGACCGGTGAGGCTACCGTCGCCATCTTATACCCGGAACAAAACCAAAGAGGTTTATTTATTGGTACTTGGCAAGTTTTGAATAAAATTGGTGGCTTGATCGCTGGTGCTATATCCCTTGCTTTAAACATCAACGATGACGAAAGCGGCGGTGTAAGCTTGAATACTTATGTTGTTTTGTTATCAATTCAATGTTTAGGATTCCCGGCATCATTTCTTTTGTCTCCACCAGAAAAAGTTATAAGAAGTGATGGCACTAAGCTTATTTCGAATGTGCGTCATAAGACTCTCAAAGAGGAAGCTAGAACCTTCCTCAAGGTTTTAAAAAGAAAAGAAGTTCTTGGTCTTGCTCCATTATTTATCTCAGTCGTTTGGTTTAACTCTTGGCAATCCAATTATATTACGAATCACTTCAGTGTCAGAGCTAGGTCATTGAATTCATTGTTATCGGCGTTGATTGGCGGAGCGACTGATATTGTTGCTGGCCAGTTCCTTGATACCAAGTATATTCGTAGATCTCTTAAAGTTAAGGGATCATGGGTACTTGCCGTTGCATTGATGACTGGATTTTTCATCTACTCCTTGGTGCTTCAACACGAATTTGATGTAAACCCAGAAGAAGGGATTGATTGGAAGGGAAATGCCCGTTTTGCAAGGGCTTTCATTCCATTCCAAATTTTCAAAATTAGTGGTGAATTTATCTTCAACTGGACTTATTGGGTCATTGGTGCCTATCAATTCTCATCAGAAGAAATTCCACATGTATCTGGAATAATTAGATCCTTAGAGTCCCTTGGCCAGTGCCTAGCATTTGTCATTACAGTTGTAAACACTAACGATATGACCAGCTTGATAGCTTCAGTCGTTATATTTTTCCTCTCCGTCATTCCTGCCTCATATATTGTGTCACAAGTGACGGACGAAGAAATAACAGGAAGAGAGGAATATGCCAATGAAGAATCTGATTTGGAAGCACCGGCTGAAAATATTGACGTGGTGATTACCGCCAAGGAGGACTGAATCTCATAGCAAATACAGGTAAAAGTACTTGCCATATAGTAAGGAAACGGTAAGCACCTAGAAACTTCTTTAAAATAGCGGCATAAGATGTAGATGATGTCTAATAGAAAATTAGTAGATGTAAACAGTATCCCATATGCCACTCGACCTTTCACTTCATTTATCATGAAAAATTGCAGAAATACAGTTCTAAGGTAAGGATCGATGTCCTTTTACCAAGTTAATCATGATTCCGTAAAATATTGATCTCAGTTTCGTGCTTACTCCAGAGTAATTGAGATCTTCCTGAACCACAAATCAAAGTAGTAGTAACCTTTGACGCTAAGGAAGACTCTTGAAGCCAGGCTACTGGGAAGTGGGCCAATCGCAATATTTTGGTCTGGATGGTGCGGATGTGTGGATGTGTGAGCGCTCTTTTGGGGGGTCTCGCTTCCATAATACTGAAGTGCCAAGTAGCATATCTTCTGTGGTGATACTAATGTTCCGTTTAAAACAATGCCTCCTGCATATTTCTGAGGTTGACAGCATGTAGTGTGTATTCGATTCGGATCGAACAATCAATGATAGAAATGGGACTTCAAAAGTATTTGATGCAGTATCGTAATGTAAATACAACTTAAATTATTGACAAGAGAGCCAATTAATTTCAGGTTTGGCCAGATGTAAGTTAACGATACCAATGATTAAGTGGACACCTATCTCTTTTGTTCGAAAGTATGATTATTAGCACACGAAAAATTTCTTGAAAAAATAAACAGCAATTACTTCAAATCAAGTGTGTACAACATTTTTAGTCTCTACAAAACTCTTTTTGAATCTCTTTCTTTAACCACCTTAAGTAAGCCAAAAGAGTAATAATCACAAGTTAACTCATTGTACCTTTTGGAAATCACATCCTCAAGGTTCAAGGTTCTGTTAGTCAGAGAATTTTCCACTCGAAAATACATCTGTTTGATTTATAATATTAATTATTCTACCCCACGTAAGCCCTCCGTAGATTTGTACCAGTTTGGTAGATTCTTAAACCGTCAACTTCGATCATTTCCAGACTGCAGTGAAGGAGATCGTGAGAAATTCTTGCACTGCGGCTCATCAAATTTGCAGCAATTTCTGGAATGATCACCTGTCAAAAATTTTTTGACATCATGGCTATAGAGTAGCCTATCCTGATAAAGGCGAACGAAGCATTCTATAGAAAATTATGTTATCAATCAGATCTGGGCCGAGTACGGATATTAACTTCAGACCTATCACCACGCATTATGTCAGTTACTATTTTTAAAATTAAAATATCTCTCATTTCTAGTTGAAATGAGAAGACTTAGTGTTGCATTCGGATCGAGAACCGGTTCATGTGTTTTTTCGTTTTAACCCATTTTTTACTTAGAGAAAAGGAAATTCTACAAGATAAAAGTGAGCGGTAGCGCTATTTAAGGGCCCAAGTATGCCCAGACTGGAATTTCCACCTCAAAATAAAAAAGCTTGCTGACCCAGATGGGTACTAACATCATTTGAACTATCCGAAAATTTTTTCCAGAAGTCGTTATGCACCATCTTCATGCTGCATAACAATGTTGCATAACATCGTACATGAAGATTCAATAGATTAAAAGAAATGCTAAGTATACCGAAGATACCCGTAGGATAGAAGGAATTATGACATAAGACGAGATCAAGCTGGTCGTATGAATTGTATTTAATGGTAAAGATTGAACGTGTCAAAAATAAAAGTATTCAAAAGATATACTCAAGTAACAATGATGGAAGACATTAAGATACAACCTAATTGTTCTCAGGAAGAAAATTTTGGTTCGAGCTCAGGCTTTGGGGTAATTGTACTGGATGGTACCAAGAGTATTGAAGATGCTGAGAAGAAAGTGATAGCAGGAGAAGCAACCTTTAAAGACGACGAAGACATTCCAGAGGACCTCTTAGATATTCCAAAAATTGTACGTGAAACAGTTCCCTTGGAAGATGATCCTACCATCCTGGTAGTAACGTTCAGATACTTTTTACTCTCAATTATTTTCGTTATTCCAGGAGCATTCTTAGACACGATGAATTCATATCGTACGACGTCAGCAGCATACTCTATACTCTTTGTTCAAATCGCATCCCACGGATGTGGTAAATTTTTGGCTGAAGTATTACCTCGAAGAGTATTCAAGTTGCCTGGAGGTTATAAGTTTTCTTTCAATCCGGGTCCTTGGTCAATAAAAGAAGCAGCTTTGATAACCATAACAGCAAATAGCGGAGCTAATGTCTCTTCTGGGATAAGTGCTTTATCTTTGGCAGAAATTTACTATGGAGATAGAGTCAACTGGGCCGTCTCAATTTTCTTTATGTGGGCAGTAGCATTTTCTGGTTATTCTTTCGCTGCTCTTCCAAGAAACCTTTTATTATTTGATCCAAACTATGTCTGGCCGGAAGCTCTAATGCAAGCAAACCTTTTCCAATCTCAATCCAAGTCTGATCAAGACTCAGCAGTGGCCTCAAGACAGATGAAAGTATTCTTTGCTGTATTAATTGGTCTAACTATATGGCAATTTCTCCCAGAGTACGTATTTCCATTTTTGCTGTCATTAGCTTTCCTTTGTTGGGTTGCACCGAATAATGCAACTGCAAATTTCATTAGTTCAGGTCTAGGTGGGATGGGATTCTTGAACTTAACGTTAGATTGGTCAAACATCACATCACTGATTATGTTATACCCTTACTTTATTCAAGTAATTCAGTTTGTTGCGTTTGTTTTAGTTGCATGGATTTTGATTCCAGCGGTGAAGTGGGGTAACCTTGACTCTTTCAAATATGGTTTGATGTCAAATGGTATGTTTAAAGCAAATGGTTCGACTTATCCAACTTCTCATTTGTTGACTTCGAATTTAACCTTGAACACAACAGCTTACGAAGAATTAGGACCAGTGTATATAGGTGCGCAGAGAGCGTGGCACATGTTTCTCGACTACGCTTCATATGTAAGTGGAATCATCTGGCTCATAGTGTTTGGTAGAAAGCAGATGAAAGCTTCGTTTCAAAAGTTCATGAACAGTTATAATTCACAGTCAAAGAAAGCAGGCTCGATAAATCTTCAATACAGTGATAGAATCAACCAGATGCAAGCACAATACGAACAAGTTCCTCTTTGGTGGTATTTAGTACTCTTTGCAGTAACGTTCATTGTGTTAATTACGATATTTGCAACTGGTAGTCTCTTCATTCCATGGTGGACATATCTTGTAGCTCTTGGATTTGGATTTATCATAGTGGTACCATTGTGTTGGTTATATGCATTGACTAATTTTGAATTGTTGGTGGGTTCTTTCAATGAATTATTATACGGGTACATGGTACAGAACATGGAATCTCGACATCCCGCTGGAGCAGCAATGTACGGATCGCTTGCCGGAGATATATTCTTTCGAGCCCGATATATGCTCCAAGACCAAAAAATTGGCCATTATATGCAATTACCACCCAAGGCAGTTTTCTTTTCTCAGCTTTTTGGTGAGCTTATGGGTGTTCCAATCAACTATGTGACTATGAGATGGATCTTAAGTACAAAAATGGAATATTTAGATGGAACGAAGACAGACCCTGGACACCAGTGGACAGGCCAAAGTATTCAAATCTACCAAACCAACGCTGTTCAGTATGTTATTTTGGGACCAAAGAGAACATTCGACCAATATCCAATATTACCATATGGGTTCCTTGTAGGGTTTGCAGCTCCAATAATACTTGGCATCTTGTACAAAATTTCCAAGGGAACAAGATTTCGTAAATTGAGATTTGACTTATGGAATAGCACGGTCTTCTTTTCCACAGCTTCAACATTTTATGGGAACATCTCTACCGGCTACTTCTCACAATTTATTGGTGGAACTGTAGTTATGTTTTGGGCTTACCGTTATAAGCATGCCTTATGGAGACGCTACAACTATATCTTGGCAGCCGCCTTAGACACAGGCTATAACTTAACTGTGTTATTAATATTTTTATTTTTCTCTGCTGGTAAGACTGTTGACATGCCCAATTGGTGGGGTAACAACGCAAAGTCCGTTGAGCGATGTTTTGCAATGGAGGACAATTAAGGTGTACACATCATATGATAAAGGGCACCTTATCTTTATTAGTAATACATTTGTCAATTACAATTAAAAATAAGGTTTGAATCACCTCAACCACATTTTTTAGGTCTTCGAATAATATTTTCGATATCCCGTGTGTCAATTTTGTCATACTCTATTTATCTTGGCGATGTCTGTAACCTTAACTTGGTGAACTGTGGAAATATGAAAAATTTATCCGACCATTGAAAATTCGCTTAAAATGAAAAAACTCTTGGTACACCTTGTGGAGGATTAGCTTCCAGTAGGAAAGGCTTCGTAGAACAAAGTGCCTTCTCGAAAGCTTTTTCTGGGCATAACCTGCTTTATGAACCTATTCTCAAGGGCACTAAACATGAAACTTTGCATTGCTGTGTAGCGCTTGAAACGAACAAATCATGTGTAGCTATCTTTTGATCCCGCCGCACTGGAACCACATTTTACTATGAGAGCATCAGTGCGAAATGTGGCTTTTACATGATATTGCATAAGTTGCAACAGTGTGGAGATAGATAAGCATTAATTAGCCTATAACGGAATCATTCTATTGGATTATGGATCACCGAATGATCCCAATTAAGAAATACGGTCCTTTGTAACCTTATATAAGTAGCATATATCTGTCCCAAATGTAATGTGAATAATTCTTTAGAAGCAAAGCAAGTAAAATATGGGCTATCTTGACTTCCTTCGTGCGAAGACAAACGATATTGTTATCGGTAGAAAGCATGACATTAAGCGCTCTGAGCCAACTGTCGTTGATGAGGACGGAAAGGAAATTGCAGACGATAATGAACATGAATATGACGCCAACTCTAGTACTCTCCAAGAGTCCGAACCTTATATAGACTTGAGTCTTAACTTGACTCCTGAAGAGTTAGCCAAGAGGGAAACTGCATGGTTCAAGTTCAGACTCTTTCTTTGGGACTCTTACGATAAGCACCCAAAGGAAAAGAAGTTTTTATTTAAGCTTGATTTCTTTTTAATGTCTTCTTCGATGTTGGGGTATTTTATCAAAAATTTAAATCAATCTAACATCACCACCGCCTATGTTAATGGAATGAGTGAACACTATAATATGAATAAAAATCAACTTAATTACTTGACTACTTTATGGACAGTGGGTTACATTTTGGGTCAGATTCCTTCCAATTTAATTTTGCACAGAATTTCAGCTCGTTATTATTTGGGTGGTTTGGAGATTATTTGGGCCATATTGACATTACTTCTCATCACCTGTAAGGATTTGAAGTCAATGTACGCACTTAGATTCTTCTTGGGCTTAACAGAGGCTGGGTATTTCCCAGGTTTAGAGTACTTAGTTGGAAGTTGGTACAGCAAGTATGTATTTCTTTATTATCAAAAGTTCTATTTTGAGCCGCACGGTTAATTTTTTAGGTTGCAGCAATTATGCAACCTTATGACCTTTTTTTTTTTTTTTATTTATACTAACAATCACAATAAAGACAGGAACTTTCTAAAAGATCTTCTTTCTTCGCTTGTGCTGGTGTTGCGGCAGGCCTTGTTTCGGGACCTTTGCAACAATCCATTTTGCAGAATTTTCAAAATTCCAGATACAAGCCATTTCAATACATGTTTATTTTTGATGCAGTGATTTCATTCCCAATTGGGATTTACACAATGTTTGTTGATCCAAACACTCCATCGACAACTACTGCATGGTATTGGAATAAGGACGATGTATTGATTGCTCTAGAAAGACGTAGAAGAATTGGTGCTCAATTGAATACGAGAGAAAAATACTCATGGAAGAAGATAAAGTCGTTTTTCACTACATGGCACATTTGGGTCTTCCCATTAGTGTTTTTAGCGTACAACAATTCAGGCGCAGCTATTAGTCAACCTACCTTCACCACATGGATGAAGTTAGATTTAAAAGTATCGTCATATGTTTATAACACTTACCCAGCAATTTTATCTGGTATTGGAATTGCCGTGACTATCTTTATCTCCTATTATGCTGATTACATTGGCGGAGAGAAAAATCACCAATTCGTAGCCGCATTCTTCATATGTTTAATTATCGGATGTTCTTCTTTATCATACTGGGATATACCAGTTAATTACCATTGGCTCTGTTACTTCTTGATTGGTGTTCCAACATCTTGGGGTCAGCCACAAATCTTTTCTTGGGTAAACAGATTGTTGTTTGAAGATGACATGAAGAGAAATTTCGTTGTTGTCGTCACGAACACTTTAGCTTACGTGACTGGTGCTTGGGTTCCAATTTTAGTTTGGAACACAAAGAATCAACCAGAATATTTCGTTGGGTTCACGTATACTGCTGTTTTATCTTCGTTTGGGTTAGTAATGACTGGAGTTGCCTATTATTTCACAAGAAGAGATAATCTTAGACTTCAAGAAAAGTTAGCTACGCAGAACGCTTTGTTAGTTGAAAGTTCCAGTACTGACACTGACGCTCCAAGTGTGACAGAGAAGCTTCCACTGCAGGTTATTGTAACGGAGGAAAGAGTCTAGAAACATCAATGAATAATAATTATTAAATTTTCAAAATTGCTTGTAGTATAAAAAGCCAGGGCGAGTGAGGATAACGGACCCTTAGGAACCAAGACCTAGGTCCCTAAGAAAGCCTAGACATATTGTCCATTCTCTTGCTACCCTTTGCATCTTCCTGCACAGATAATTCCGCAGATTACTAGTACTCATTATGCAGGCCGTCTTAAATTTTTCGCCCGTTTTGGTAATTTCGTGTCATCAAAGCATGTCATGCTTTATATGCAGACATACAGCATGCAGGCAATGACAAAAAGTAATGATACCATAAATTGGCACTAGCAATTAATCAGTCCATGAAGTTCCTTCTCTTCACCAGTTAGTCAATTAAACCAGTCTAAATCAAGTATATATGTCGTTATTTGCAGAACAACCTCCTGTTTATGAGCAGGTCAATGACCAGGCTCCTCGTGAAGCCGGCGACAACATTCCAGATGACTTCAAGTACTCTGTTGATGTTGCCTCCTGTGAGCTCCCCGTCAGACAAATGTTTGTCAGGAAGGTGTACTCGCTCTTATCAGTACAGATCTTCGGTACTGTTCTTGTTGGATTTTTAATCAGATCGAGCTCATCGGTGCAGAGCTGGTGCTTTAATAACATGTGGCTCTTCTACGTATCAATGGTTTTCTCCATTGGGTTTTCAATTGCTACTATGGTCAAGGCCAAGTCCTACCCCACCAATTTAATTTTGTTAGGGTGCTTCACATTGTCAGAAGCCTATGGGTTGGGTATGGTTTGTGCATTGGTCGAGTCAGAGATCTTGGTCCAGGCCCTTTTGCTTACTTTCGTGATATTCATTGGGTTAACCCTCTTCGCCTTCCAAACCAAGTACGACTTTGTCAGTTGGCAAGGGTTTGTTGGTATGGCATTATGGGGTCTTATTGGTTGGGGATTCGTGATGATGTTCTTCCCACACCAATCCTCTGCCATGGAGATGATATACTCGGGAATTGGTGCTGCTATATTTAGTGTGTACATTGTCATTGACACCCAAAGACTTATGAAGACTGCTAACCTTGACGATGAGGTCATGGCTACTATGTCTTTGTACTTGGATATCTTGAACTTGTTCTTGTTCATCTTGAGAATCCTTCAAAGCAGACAAGACTAGTGCTAGGGAAGCAAGAGTTATATAGTTAAAATACAAATACACTGGTGAATACATGGAAAGTGATAATTAACGTTCTAGTGAAGGTGTAGAGTTAATTGTAGAGTAGGTGTAGATGTGTTGCAATGGACTACAAGTATATTCCTATACAATTTCATTGATATATGTATCTATAACTGCTATTTCTTCTTTGTCAAGCTATTAATCTTGGATTTTATATTTCCTACTATTAAGGAAAGCTTTGACTTCGAAGCCAACTTCTCTAATTCTTCTTCCGTAACCACTCTTCTAATCAACAAGTTAAACACAGAACCAAACACCAAAGCCATCACGGTACTGGTCAATATAATCACGTTGTAAGGCATCGAGAAATCGGGGGTTGGCAAGGTCACCAACAAACTAGTGGTACGCAATTGGTAGGCACTTTCTCCAGTATTCAAATCTAAAACAGTAATAACAGCAGGTTCGATAGCGAACCCGTGGTTAGCATCTGGTGGGTACTCTGCGTACAAGAGCAACGACTTATCAAATTGATAGTTCAAGGTCATTGTCGTATGGGGTGGCAATTCGATGGTTAGTTCCAAATGAGATGGTCTTTTTCTGTCAATAGCGGGTTTGTAGTATCTGGATTTTATGAAGTCAGATTCAGAAATCTTCCCACTGTTCGACGACGACGACAGCGACAGCTCACTGGTTATTTCCATAGACATCGTGTTAAAGTAAAGTCTCATATACCATGGCAATACCTCGAAGTAAACAAACTTGATCTTCTCGTCTGAAGGGTTTTTGAACGATATACGGAAACCACCCTGGCCTTGAGAGTATCCACTCAAAGATCTTGAAACCTTTAAAGGTGGCTGTTCAATTGAAGAAGTCTTCTCTGAATCCAGTGTCTCGAACATGAAATCGTACTCGCATGCTTCGTCTATCGTGAAGTGTATCCTACCTTCTTCTTGAGGTGTGATCTCATGGCGAGTGATAATGACCTCGCCTTCGTTTTCTGGGCTATTCTTAAACTTACTGACGCGGACCTTCCAAAACTCTTTATCAACATCAATAATTACGTTGGATATCGGGTAATTGGTACCAGTTAAGGCAGGGCCCTTTATCTTTCTGCCTAAAAGGTCACCTAATTCCCATGTCAACTCGGTGGGGTCATTTAAGGGGAAGCACTGCCAAATGTTATTGATCTTCTTTGGATCACATCTCAACTCCTCACCAGGAGTTGGCCTGGGGATACCTCCATTCTCCTTCTTATTCATGGACTTAATAACGTCTACAATGGAATTAACCGATTGGTGCATGGAAAAGGAACAAAAGTTACCATCAACACACTTGCTTTCGATGTCTATAGACATACCGTGCCACAAGCTGTCAAACACCTTGTGGCCCTCTAACAACGAACTTATACCGGCCTTTCCTCTGGAAGGTAACAATTTCAAGTATGGGGTCAAGTTTTCAGTACAAATTGGCTCACTAGGCAACGAGGCTCTCAAAAGGTAAAGCCTGTTAGTGCTTAAGAGCGGCTGTACGTGAGCATGCTGTTGTTGCTGTTGACTCTGGTGCTGCGGGAAGGTGGTGATGGAATCGTCAATGAAGTTTAACGAAGCGCAGAAAAACCCTGACAATGAATTCGTCAACTTGTTCCATGACTTTCTTGCAGCCTGGATGTCTCCAGCTTCTATTATTGCCCACAATTCCACACCGGTACCCCCGCTTCTCAACCCATCCTTTGGAAGCTTACCCCAGGACTCCAGATCCCACCAGCCCTGGGTGAATCTTATGTGTAATTCTCGAGTATTAGTCGACTGGATTATGGGCCCCAATGCTCTAGGGAAATCGGCAAAGTGGTCCTCAGACTGACTGGACTTCACTGCCAGTATCGACTCATTATGAAACTCGATCTTCTTTGGGTTCGACTCGATATCAAAGTCCCATGAAGCCATGAGTTTATTTCTTGGAAGCGGCTTGAGATATAGCGTTTCGTTGTACGACGCCATCACATGGACCACTGAAAGTAGCACAGGAACAAACCAGTTAACCAACATTACTACCCACTGCTTTCCTATATGAACTGCTACACTGCTAGTCTCTTTGATTACGTGGTGTGTTTTGTAATTTTTCACTTACGCTTTGGCATTGTGCTCGACTGGCGCACGCACTGTCGCACTGTCGCACTGTCACTTTTCCTGTGTGTCTGGCGCGCGCACTGTAGCGCATAGTCAATTATTTCTGTGTGTCTGGCGCATCTAAGTCTTCGCTACTGCGAGGGCTCTGCGCGAGCGGCGCGCGCATCAGTGTTTGTGAATCTTCAGTCAGTTGTTTACATTTCAAACAACTAACCAAAACAAAGCTGAGCTTTTCTTTTTATAGCATTGGAAGGCTGCTGAAACAGATCCAGACGCTTACATATCGGTACCATGGTTGATGCGTCCGTGCTAGAGTTGCACAAGGAAAACATCCAACCTCTTGTAGGAGGCAGACCAGCTTCCAAGCTCTCGGAAGCGCTTCAGCAGACGTCGCCTGCGAAGCTCTACTCATCTAACAGAGAGAAGTTTGAAAGCCAATTGGAGAACCTAGACGAACTAGACGACCCGCTCCAGGTATACTGCGACTACGTGGAATGGACCCACACTTCATTTCCTCAGGGAAGTAATGCGGTGAGCGGCTTGCTACTGTTGCTAGAGAGATGTACATCAGAGTTCCGTGACACTGCGCACTATAAGAACGATCCTAGATACTTAAAACTTTGGTTGGAATACAAGGATTACTCGGATTCACCTAGAGATATTTTCATTTACTTGGCCAAAAAGGAGATTGGCAGGCTCTTGGCATTGTACTATGAGCAATTTGCTGAGTACTTAGAAGCCAATGGAGACTGGGAAGATGCCAAAGAGATATACGAAGTTGGCATTGGGCTTGAAGCAAGGCCCATAAAGAGATTACAAAGGTCTTTCAAAAATTTCAGTGAGAGGGCCCGAAATAGCTATGGTGAGGTAGGCAGCACTAGAAGTAGAAGGGGCTTATCAGTCAGAGACCTGCAATCTCCACATCGAAGTCATGGCCCACAATTGCACACACCAGCACAGGAGCAAACGCCGAAGCGGAAATTTGAAATATTCAACGATAATGAAGAAAAGGACGTATTAAAATCCATCTTTGATAGCACGGCGAGTACATCAAGTATTCCTCAATTGGGCACGAAGAGGTTGAGAACCAAGGAAAACACTATGACTGCGAAGCCATGGGCTGGCGAAATATTGAAGCAAAAGTTTGTGACCACTCTACCCTCCAGTGTCACCACAAAAATACCTGTTTATAGAGATCTTCCTGAAAATTCTACGCCGTCGAGCACGGATGTTGATCTTCCTTCGTTTACGGTTGAGAAATTACCTAGTGGTGCTGTGCACTCGAGGATTCCCATAGAAGGGAAAAAGCCCGAAAGAATTAATATAGATCTCAATGAGTTATATAGAGAAGATGAAGAATTCTGCTTGGATGAAGTGATAGCAGAAAAGAAATTAAAAGAAAGAAGAAATCAGCATACATCTTCTCATTCCATTATCATTCCCTTAAAAAATGAAGAAGATGATTCAACGCTTCCATCGAGACAGAGGCCAAGTTCCCCTACTTTGACGATGTTCAGTCGAATGGCTAACAATGAAGTTTTAAACATGTTCAATGATGCAGCGCAAACAATAAATGACGAAGGCGAAGAAGAAGAAGAAGGGTTCAAAACAGATAACGAAACAACTAATTATGATGGCTTTGTTACGGAAACCATTAATTTGAAAGATGATCATCAACAGGAAAAGCAGCAGCAACGCGAACAAACCCCTCACCACGAGTCTAGAAGGAAGGTAGAAAACTCCACGCTCTTAGAGAGCCAATCCACTCCTCCTACAGATCAATATGATACCACGCATAGCTCTCCTTTCATTGAGAGACCATCCATAGAATCTACTAGTAACCAATTTGCCACTTATGACCCTTCAGATGACGTGCTCCGTGAGGCACTTTTAAAGAAGTCTAATCATCAGAATACAGCTCTATACGATGTTTCCTCTTTGAAGATAGGAAATGCGAAGAAGTTTTCAAATTTGACTCACCCATCTACCAAGATTATCCAAAAAGGCTCTTCAGAAGCGATCATAAACTATTGTGGTGAAAACCATTTCTGCTTAAGATACGAATTGGGCAAGGGAGGATATGGAACTGTTTACTTAGTTGAAACTGAAATGGGAGAGTTAAAAGCATTGAAAATCGAATCTCCAGCTACCAAATGGGAGTATTACATGTTGAATCAAATACACAGGAGATTTTTCCTTTCTAACTATGATAAGAGTATTCAAAGTATGGTGGTGAAGCCGGAATCTTTGTATCTCTTCAAAGATGAGAGTTATCTTATCATGGATTACATTTCACAAGGAACCGTCTTAGATGTTGTGAACTACTATAAAAATAACAACCAACCGTTTGATGAGACAGTAGCTATATGGTTTAGTGTTGAATTATTAAAAATAATTGAAATCTTGCATGACATTGACATCATCCATGGTGATTTGAAGGCTGATAACTGCATGGTGAGAATCCCACAGCATGACTCAACAGAAAATGGCGGTATTACACTTATTGATTTTGGTAGAGGCATTGACTTGACTCTCTTTGGAAAGAATTCCAAGCCAAGGTTCATTTCCAATTGGAAATCCGATCAGCAAGATTGCCCTCAAATGAACAATGGTGAAACTTGGAGTTTCGAAGCTGATTACTATGGGGTTGCCAGTGTTATTCATACGATGCTATTTGGCAACTATATAGAAGTACAACAGGTTGGACAGAGAATACTACTCAAGAACAGCTTGAAGAGATATTGGCAAACTCAATTGTGGGAACCATTATTTGAATTGCTACTTAACCCTGGACCGGCAGAAGACTTGCCTATATCTAGAAAACTTGGAGAGCAGCGGAGAGTGTTAGAGCACTGGCTTCAAGAAAACGGTAGAAGCAGGGGATTTAGTGAGAAGATGAGTGCAATTGAGCTGGACTTCACTCATTCGAGCAAGAAGCTTCTTAGAAGCTTACAATAGACATCTAGACACATTTAATGAAAAAGGTAATGTTATATGATTACGAGATATAAGTGTATACAAGCCGGGGTTTAGTGAGATGATCCATGCAATCGAGCTGGACTTCACTCGTACGAACAAGAAAGCTTCCTAAAAGCTTACAATAAGCATATATAGACACATTTAATGAAAAGTTATTTTGAATTGCGACGAGATGTAAGTGTACCGTCTCGGAAGTGCAGCGTAGGAAGGAGATGAGATATAGATATAAACAAGATCAAGGCACCAAAGAGACAGGAGACCAGCCATAGGTCACAGAAGTAGTATGTGTGTGGTTTGCAACATCGCGTGGGGGTCCAAGACAAGTCAAGGCAATGCTTAATTCCAGGCATAGTATTAAGAAAACAACCGGAGTCGGATAGCTTTAATCGTGACAAAATCTTAGTAATGCTTTCCAGAATGCTACAAGAATGTGTATATGTCAGTAAGGGTCTATTTAAAATATCGCGTGGGGGTCCAAGCCAAGCTAAGCCAATGCTTAATTCCAGACAATGGTAGTAAGGAAACAATCGGAGTCGGATAATTCTAATCATGATCATGACAAAGGCCGGTAATGCTTCCCCAGAAATCTAAAGTATGTGTGTGTGTATGTTCGGAAGATACTCCGATGCTTCTATCCCCAGGACACCAACCGGGCCGACCCAAATTAGCTCCCTGCCGCGGCGATCTGTGCTGAAGCCCGAAAAGTGAAAAGTTTAAGCACGAGAAAGAATAGAGGATTAAGACAGGCAGCTCCCAGATGGCAGAGACAGACTCTTCGATCCAGCTGTAATAAGAGCTCTGTACCGATGCCGGTAACACATACAAAAAGACTCTAAGAAACCAGTACGGCACAAAACACCTATAAAATGTACTAGGACAAGAGACCAGTCCCAGCTGCAACTCGTACATGTAAGATCATAGCCATTTAAGCTTTTTCTTTATTCTCTATTTTTTTTTTTTTCGCTAAGTTGCTACAGAGATCATAGCGCTTGGCGGTACTTTTTCGTAATCCGAGAACGGGAATGCAGTCTAAGCAAATTACTATAAAGTAATCTTCGCACATCTTCATTGTAAACAAAGTTGCATCTGGTGGGTTGTGCAGAAAAAGCATAATTTTTTTTTGTGAACGAAGAAAAAAGTTTCATGAGGTTTCTTTCCAGACGCTATTTAGCATACATGACCACGCAGACATTCAAGACGGACGTATTGATAGCAGGAGGCTCATACGCAGGATTATCCGCTGTAAGGGCACTTGCGGTGAAGTGGGAGGAGAAGAGGTCCCAGGGACTCACCAAGGACGTGCTTAACATTACTCTAGTTGAGCCCAGATCTGGGTTGCTTAACATTTTGGGTATACCCAGGGCTATTGTCGACCCAGAGTTTGCCAAAACGCAGTACGTCGGGTTGGAAAATTTAAATTTCAAGATCAACCAGGTTATCTCGAACGACAAGGAAGTGGTGGAGAGAATCAACCCTGAAGAAGCTGAAGCCGATGCAGCTGTGAATGTGACTTACATCCAAGGGAAGGTCAGTGATCTTAGCGAGAAGGAAGCCCAATATCTGTTAAACAATGAAGACACCAAAGTACCCATTCAGTTCAAGTATGCCTTGGTTTGCACAGGAAGGGACAGAAACTGGCCCGTGACTCCGGATGCATTCACTCCCGAAAGCTACTTAGCCGAGATGGACAGTTTCCGTAAGAGTATTGAAGATGTAGATATAATCAGTATTATTGGAGGAGGAGCTGTTGGAGTAGAGATGGCTGGAGATATCAAGCACAAATATCCCACAAAGACCGTTCAACTTATCCACCCTCACCCATTGTATCCACCAGAACCTTTGACTGACGAATTCAAGAAATTGGTCCACAAGTCATTGGTCGATGACGGTGAAGTCAAGGCAATTTTGAACACCAGAATTGCCGAAGAATTGCCAAACGGTGACCTTAAGACTACCACCGGAGAGATTATCAAATCTGATAAGAATTACTGGTGCCACAACCATAAAAACAATACGGGTATATTCTCAGAATCACTCAGCAAAGAGTTTGTGAATCAGAAGAATAATGTTCTTGTGAATGAATACTTACAGTTGACTAATGCCACCAACTTTGTAGGGCATATTTTTGTTTTGGGAGATCTTGTTGAGCTTCCAATCATCAAGAGTGCAGGATGGGGTTTGTACATGGGCAGACAGTCTGCTAATAATGTGGTAAACTTAATTACTGCCGGAGAAGTGGTGGAACCTATTCCAAATTTAGAAACAATGCCGAAGGGTATGGTTGTTGTTGCGGGTAGAGGAGAGATAGTTTCTGAACTTACCAAGATTGTTGAATTAAACAATGCTCATTACGTTCAAGAGTATAAAGATTATTGTTTAGGAAAAGTTAGGGCTACATTAGACTTATAAGCGTTTCGCTTTAATAACAGTTAATTGGGTGAGTCTAATGAGCAACTTAAATAATAGAAGGACAGAAAAAGTAATTTAGAAATATACAGTAAGCATAAAGACAGTAATGAGAATAGAAATTGAGGCCAGTATGAATAATCCGTGTAGGGGTAGCAAGAACAGCAGTACAACAGCAGCAGTTGCCGTTGTGCTGCTGTGCTGCTGAGCTGCCAGCGACTTAGCGATGAGTGCAGCCATTCCAGAGATGCTCGGAAAATATGCGGGGTGCAAACTTTAGGTGCGCACTTAATACGTCAAAAAAATATTTCGCAGCACCAGCAGAATGGCCCCATCTTGGACAGCACCAATAACCGATCTTTACAAACACTGCGTAGCTCCCTTTCCTGTAAGCATATTTCACAGCTATACCACATCATATCCAAAGCAAGTGCCCACTCTAGTGATGAGACCCCCCTCTCCCCCTCTCCCCACTCAACCTACCTGAGGATTTATCACTTGACATTCATGGAACCTTCAGCTTGCAACTCCGTTCGTTTTTGTCTGTGCAGCGCGCGCGCATTGATTCTTTTGATTGTGCATGTCATCCTGCTGATCTCGAAACTTCAGCCCCCTCTCTCTCTGCAGGACACGGCTCATTTGTGATTAACACCACTGGAAAATACCAAGAAAAAAGCAGGCACTGCCATGGTGAAGGATATTTCACTAGAGATTAGACCTACAGCGAAAAGGAAACATTGGTAGGCTGAATATATCTTGCGTGAACCATGAGTGGAAACAATCCCTTGGACCAGGGCCAAAATCGAGATCAAAATGATTCCCGGAATCGAGATTTGGATCTGGATCGGAGCACAAATCTCGATGTCGCAGGAGAAATGCCTGGATCTGAGAGCAAGAGTTCTCTAAGTGTGCCACCACAGCCTGGAAGGAAACGAGGACTTTCGCTCCGTTCTCAGCTATTCAACAAGGCATTTGCAGGAACATTTGCAGTGTCTTCCACGACCAATAGCACTTCCACTACAAGCACATCACCATCAGATGATTCGACCTCGGTGCGTCAAACGCAAATGGCCGAACCTGATGCCTACCCCAACTCGAGCTCAGACTTCGAGCTCCAGAACATGCCTACACCGCAGATTAAAGTGGAGGAAGCCCCAAATGAAGGAACGCATGCTAATGACCTCATTGGGGGTTCTACGGCGCCCAGAGTAGAGTACAATCCCTACAACCCCATGAACCGAGTGCCCTCCGCCAACAGCGAGAATGAGCCTTATAATGGCAGTGTGCTTGATTTTGCGTACTTCTTGCCCAATAACAGCAAAAGTAATAGCAGGAAAAGATCGGGCTTCTTGAAGTCTATCATTAAACTAAAGAATAAGGTTTTGGGTATAAGAGACTTACCTCCTACAGAAGGTGGGAGGAAAATACCAGTTGCAATTAACCATACAAATGTAAACAGCGAGTTAAATGGCGATTACTACGACCCATCTTCAAAGCAACTCATCGATGAAAGAAGCAATGAGCCTTACTGTAACAATATCATCACCCTGTCTAAGTATACCATTTACAACTTTTTTCCGAAACAATTGAAAGCACAATTCTCCAAAGTTGCAAATTGCTACTTCATGATAGTGGCAATCTTACAAATGATTCCTACCTGGTCTACTACAGGTCAGTATACAACAATAGTGCCACTTTTAATTTTCATGTCTATATCAATAGCCAGGGAGGCATTTGACGATTGGAAACGTCATGTCCATGACAAGGAGGAGAATAATAAAGTCTGCACGGTAATACGGGAGGACCAAGACTTCTCGAATGTGGACAGTCAATCCATACGAACGATTGTCACTGAAACAATGAATGTAAACGGCGAATCGACGGCCATGGACAGATTAGGTATTCATAACATCGACGAACACGACAACCAAGAAAAGAAAACGAGAGCACTTTCATACAGGAACCGTTCCTTAATGAAATCTTACAATATCAAGGAGTACAAGACAAAGTGGAAAAGGTTGAAAGTGGGAGAGATTGTGAAACTTCATGAAGACGAATGGTTGCCTGCAGATGTATTACTTCTTGCTACTTCTAATGACTCGCAGGATGCTTACGTTGAAACTATGGCACTTGATGGAGAAACCAATTTGAAGCAGAAGAACCCACATGTTGAATTGTCCAAAACGTATTCAACAGCTCTGGGTTTAAGTGCAGGCAGGACACTTATTACCGTAGAAGATCCTAATCTTGATTTGTACAATTTTGAAGGTCATTTCAAGATAGGGGTGGAAAATGAAGGAGCGGGCAGCAAGACTTATGCATTGGGGCCGGATAACGTAATTTATAGAGGCAGTATTCTAAGAAATACGAAGTCTGCCTTAGGATTAGTTATATTCACAGGTGAAGAAACTAAAATTAGAATGAATAACATCAAAAACCCCAGAGTTAAGTCCCCAAAATTACAAAAGAAT
Organism: Dujonia railenensis; assembly: GCA_935541525.1. Lineage (NCBI taxonomy): Eukaryota > Fungi > Ascomycota > Pichiomycetes > Serinales > Debaryomycetaceae > Dujonia > Dujonia railenensis. The sequence continues at coordinate 90,951 of CAKXYY010000023.1, forward strand.
ATCAACTATATTGTGCTATTTATGGTTTGTGTAGTGATATTGTTATCTGCATTCTCAACAATGGGTGAACGTCTATTATATATGGACGATAGGTCCAAAAACTGGTACCTTATGGAACAAGATGCTGGAATTGCTGCCACTTTGATGGGATTCATTATCATGTATAACACCTTAATTCCCTTATCACTTTATGTTACTATGGAAATAATTAAAGTCATGCAACTAGTATTCCTTCAAAATGATATAGACATGTATCACGTGGAGAGTAATACTCCTGCTGATGCCAAAACTGCTACAATCTTGGAAGAGCTAGGTCAAGTAGGCTATGTCTTCAGTGACAAAACAGGTACCTTAACTGATAATTTGATGCTTTTTAGAAAATTTAGCGTTTGTGGTGTTTCATGGATACATGATTTAGATGTTTTACAGGAAGATAAACTAAAGCAGTCTGATAATGACACCTGGAGTAGATCTAGTTCTCCAATTGCACCTGTCAGGTCCACTACTGAAGCTGCTAGGAAAAGCATGGATGTGAAGAAGCTTCAAAAGGCTACATCATGGAAATCCACAGCTCATCCAAGTAGATCCCAGGATTTAATAAGATCAATGGAGCTATTGAAATACGTTCAAAGTCATCCCCAAACTCTTTTTTCTAAGAAGGCTAAATTTTTCCTTTTAAGTATTGCTCTTTGTAATACCTGTTTGCCTAAAAAGCATAAGGGTGATATTGAAGATATTGACGACGAAAACTTTTCAAGCTTGAACAGTTCAGAACTATCATTGAAATTAGACGAGTTAACCAAAGATGATGAAATAGACTACCAAGCAGCATCTCCAGATGAATTGGCTCTTGTCGAAGCAGCAAGAGATTTAGGATTTGTTGTTTTCGATCGTAAAAATAAAGTTTTGAAAATCAAGACTTACCCGAATGGTTTTGATGATGACTATATAGTCGAAGAGTATGAGATTTTGGATGTTATTGAATTTTCTTCTGGAAGAAAAAGAATGTCAATAGTTTTAAAGTTTCCCGACGGTAGAATCTGTCTTATCTGTAAAGGTGCAGATAATGTAATTCTCGAAAGATTGAAGAATAGGGATATGGCAGTGAACATGGCAAAGAAAATCAACCAAACTTCCAGCGACAGAAAAGTAATGGAAGCTGATGCGGTTCTTCATACTCGAATGTCACAAGATTTGGAAGGAGGTGGCGGTATTGAAGGTTCTGGCAATGGAAATGGTTCCCCAAGAAATTCTTTATCATCTCTTCGCCGTAGTTTAAGCCTCGGAAGAAATAGCATAGATCCAGTAGAACGATTGAACTCAATTGATAATTACCTCATGAGTAAAGAAGATGAACAATTAGATAATATTGCATTAAGAAGTCGCAATTCCCTAAAGCAAATACAAAGACAAAAATACAACTTGAATGCTCTTGAGGATAAAATCAAAGACTTTGTTCCGAGCGACAAATTATTGGTTAACGAAGAATATTTGTTAGAAAAGACATTAGAGCATGTTGAAGAATTTTCTACAGAAGGTTTAAGAACATTGTTGTATTCATTCAAGTGGCTTGATAAATCTACGTACGAAAACTGGTCCCAACAATATGGTGAGGCAAAAACTGCATTAACAAATAGAAGTACAAAAGTAGACGAAGTCGGTTCACTTATCGAGAATGGATTTGAGCTTTTGGGGGCTACTGCTATAGAGGATAAGCTTCAAGATGGAGTAAGTGAAACTATTGACAAGTTAAGAAGAGCAGGAATCAAAATGTGGATGTTGACAGGAGATAAAAGGGAAACCGCTATAAATATTGGCTATTCTTGCAGGTTGATTAAGGATTATTCTACTGTCGTTATTTTGAGTCAAGAAGAAGGTAGAGAAGGCTTGATGCAAAGAATTACTTCTGCAGGTGCTGAAATAAGAGCAGGTAGAGTGGCTCACAGTGTTGTAGTAATCGACGGTGCAACTTTAGCAGACTTTGAAAAAGACATTACTCTAATGTCGGTTTTCGTAGAGTTTTGCGTTGAAGTTGATTCTGCCATTGTTTGCAGAGCATCGCCTTCTCAGAAGGAGAGCATGGTCTCTCATGTCAGAAAATTGAAGAAAGATTGTGTCACATTGGCAATCGGTGATGGTGCCAATGACATTGCAATGATCCAAAGTGCAGATATTGGTGTAGGAATTACCGGAAAAGAAGGTTTACAGGCCGCAAGATCATCAGATTACGCAATTGCGCAATTTAGATTCTTGCTCAAGCTCTTGTTGGTCAATGGTAGATATAACTATATTAGAACGTCCAAATTTGTCTTGTGTACATTCTACAAGGAATTGTTGTTTTATTTAACTCAGGCAGTGTATCAGAGGTTTACATTATTTTCAGGATCCTCCATGTACGAGCCATGGTCACTATCAATGTTTAATACATTGTTCACTTCACTTTGTGTTTTATGTGTCGGGATGTTTGATAGGGATTTGAAACCTGCAACACTCATTGCAATTCCAGAATTGTATTCCAAAGGTAGATTATATCAAGCTTTCAATTTGAAACTTTTTATTGCATGGGTTAGTTTGGCAACAGCACAGAGTATGTTTTTATCATTTACATCCAGTGAATTATGGAGTAATACTGCATTAAGAGACAATACCACTCTTCCTATAGGAACTATGCTCTATGCAGCCATGGTGATTGTAATTAATGTCAAGTGTGAGATAATTGAGATGCAAAATAGACAATGGTTGGCATTTGCTGCGTTAATTATATCGGTTGGTGGTTATGGATTATGGAACGTTTTAATAATGTATCTTCATCGTTCAAAACCACCTCCTATTTTCTTTATCGATTATGGATTATTGATGTGGGGTGCAGATGTGAGCTGGTGGGCATCTTTATTGATTTTAGCTACTATACCTATTTTGTTTGACGTTTTACTCAAAGTTTTCCAGTTTATGTTCAAGCCAAATGATGACGAATTATTCAAGTTTATAGAAAAAGATATTGGTATGAGACGCTTGTTTGAAGAGCATTCTTGGAATGAATTACACCAAGGCTGGACAATGGAAAGGGAGCCACTGACTGTGAAGATGAAAATCTTGACACTTCTCAATAGGTTTGGCATAGTTAAGAAAGTCACTTTGGAGGATGTGAAGAGCAAAAGTGACTACCAGCGATCTGTGATACAAAGAAAGAGAGCCGGTACACTCCAGGGACCTGCGGAGCTTAATGCAGGTTCCGAGGGAGTTGCCATCTACCAGCTGGATGCGGATTATTTACCCAGTGGGAAAAGTGCCCACAAGAGTAGTTGGTGGAGGAGCAAGAATAAAGATGAAGAGATTGACATTGATTCATTGCTAGAGAGAAGGTTAGGAAGAGCTAGGTCAGGAAGTGGAGATAATGTATAAACGGAGAATAGGGATGAAAGGCTGGGCTAAGAAGGGAAAATGTATAAATGGAGAAATACGTATGACGAAGGTGTACATAGAAATATACTACTTTACTTGAAAAATATGCAATTGCGAAATAGTAGAGTGAATTAATGACACCATGAGAAGTAGCTAGCAGTAGAACAACTAAACACTGGACAAGAGGGGTATAACCCAGTACCAGGTCAATATTGGGGTTTTGTTAGAAGTACACATCAGATATAGTGGCCAACTAGAACCATTGTACTCGTGTGCCCGTTAGCTTCGAGTGCCCCCCTCGTACAGGAATGAGTACCCAGCTCACCAAGAACTATTGTACAGGAACCTGACTCGCCTGTCTCACCTGTCTCACCTGTCTCATGGAACCACTGTACAGGAATGAAGACCCAGCTCACATTGGTACAGGAATGGAAATTCATCACCAACTCCATGCACACGTGGGCCGCTCAAGCTGCCCGCTCCATCAACTAACGTGCGGCTGCTGCCAGAAGAAGAAAAAGAAAAGACAAGACGTCACTTCCATACTATCCAAATCTACTACCAAGACCCCATATGAAACTTGCACCAGGCTGCAATCCCAAGACCTCATGTATATGTAGAGACTCCAACTTCTGGAGATCCTTCAGCACCCGAAAAATTTTCGCCTTCAATCTTCCAACCACCATTCGCTCTAACTTGCGTTAACGAAGCACGTGTTTTTAAAAAGCTTTTTTTTTTTTTTTTTTTTTTTTTTCATTTTTTAATTTTTTATTACTTTCCGTTAATTAATTGCACCTTGTACGCTTAGGCGGTAAAGTCAAAAAAAGAGAGGTGGGACTTTCAAATTGATTAAGTAGTGGCAGGAAATTTGGAGGCCAGTTTGACATTTTTTCTTTTCTGGTTCTTATTTACTTACCTTCTTCTTAGTTTGTATCTTCTGGACTAGTATCTTCAATCGAAACGAGATGAAGTTCGGTGAGCACTTGAGAAAATCTCTCATCAAAGATTACTCCTTCTACTACATCAACTACGATGATCTTAAGCACTTTTTGAAGAAGGGATTGAAAGACAATGAGAACAAATGGTCCAATGAATTGGAAGAAGAGTTTCTTGCTGACATGGAAGATGAATTGGACAAGGTTTACCTGTTCACCAAGGTGAAGAACACTGAAGTTCACCGCAGAATCAAGGACTCCGAGAAGTATGTGTACGAAGTGGTCTCAGCCATCGACAACCCCAACCCTGCCGAAAGACCTAGTGAGCAGGTCTTTGAGGACTTGGAAGACGAATTGTCTGATATCATTGCCGACGTGCACGACTTGGCCAAGTTCACTAGATTGAACTACACCGGGTTCCAGAAGATCTTGAAGAAGCACGACAAAACCACCAAGTTCACCTTGAGACCCATCTTTGCTGTTCGTCTCTCCGCCAAACCCTTTTACAAGGACAACTACGACAACTTGATCGTAAAGTTGTCCAGGCTGTACGACCTTGTCAGAACCAGAGGTAACCCAGTTAGAGGAGATTCGTCTGCTGGGGGTTCTCAGCAGAATTTCGTCAGACAAACTACGAAATATTGGGTTCATCCTGATAATATTACCGAATTGAAGTTGGTTATCTTGAAGCATTTGCCAGTTTTAGTGTTCAATGCCGAAAAGGAGTTCGACCAAGAGGATAGTGCAATTACTTCTATTTATTTTGACAACAAGGACATGGACTTGTACTACGGTAGATTGAGAAAGGATGAAGGTGCCGAGGCTATCAGATTAAGATGGTACGGTGGTATGAAGTCAGACCAAATTTTCGTGGAAAGAAAGACTCACAGAGAAGATTGGACTGGTGAAAAATCCGTTAAAGCTAGATTTGCTTTGAAAGAGAAAAAGGTCAATGCCTTCTTGAGTGGTGAATTTACCGCTGTCCAAGCCTTTGAAAAAGCTAGAAAAGATGGTAAAAAATCAACCCAAGAAATTGACAACTTAGAAAGATTGGCAAAGGAAGTCCAATATAGAGTTATTAAGGACAAGATGAGACCGGTCATGAGATCTTTCTACAACAGAACTGCGTTCCAATTACCAGGTGACGCAAGAGTCCGTATTTCCTTAGATACCGAATTATCCATGGTTAGAGAGGACAACTTCGATGGCCATGATAGAACCAATGGTAACTGGAGAAGAACTGACATCGGTGTTGACTTCCCATTCAACCAATTACCAGATGCAGACATCGAAAGATTCCCTTACGCTGTGTTGGAAGTCAAATTGCAGACACAGTTGGGTCAAGAACCACCACAGTGGATTAGAGATTTGGTTGTGTCCCATCTTGTTGAAGCTGTGCCTAAGTTTTCTAAATTTATCCATGGTGGTGCAAGTTTGTTACCAGACTACGTTGAATTGTTGCCATTTTGGTTACCACAGATGGATGTTGACATTAGAAAACCAAAAAGTCAAGAGAATATCGGTATCAGAAGACAAATTCAATCTTCCCATAAATCATCTTCATCTGGAGGTGAATTGGACGAGGAAGAATTATTGGATGGAACTGATTACTCAGGCTATGGGGGAGTTCATTTCTCCAACGATATAAATCCATTAGAAGAGGATTTAGACGAGCAAACTCCATTATTATTACCATCAACTTATAACCAAAGAACTTCCGACAGTCCAATTACTGCCTTTGTTTACAAGGTTTACGGTGGATTCTTGCACTATTTCAATGACGATAGAACGTTTACGGTCAAGCCAGGAACTAATTTTGACTTGAACGAAACGTTCAAGGACAAATTACCAAAGGGTAAGACCATTTGTATCCCAATAAGAATTGAACCTAAAGTGTACTTTGCAGCTGAAAGAACATTTTTAAGTTGGTTGTCTATTGGTATGCTTTTGGGGTTCACCGCATCAGCATTATTGAACTATGGTAACAAGAGTGCAATTACTGCAGCTATCGGGTTCTTCATTACTGCTCTTTTCACAATGTCATATGCTATTTATACATATGTTACAAGGACTATTAATATCAGAGAAAAGAAGCCTCTTGGTTATGCTGATGAACTTGGAGTCAACTTGATTTGTTTATTCTTGGCTACTTCTACGTTTGCTACGTTCCTTTTCAAGTTTTTAGAATAATTAGAGGGAAACATTTGAACTGGAGCAAAACGAAATCTATAATAAAAGGGAAAAATCTCCTAAAAAACACTATTACTAATATTGAATCTTGATGAATGAAATATATATATATATATACGAGGTAAATACAATGAGTTAGATCTTACTAAAAAAAAACACGATATTACTGAGACCTGTTAGATATTTGAGGTGATGTAGTTCATATTTATTCAAACTTGGGTGATATTTAAGGTAATGCATTCATATTTATTTAAATCTGGATGATATGGTTATGATTTCTGGCATTCACAAGTTTGATTCTCTGATTAAAGATTTCAATAGAGCATCAACTTCTGTTGCTACACCGTATGATAGCTCGTAACCCGAACCTGCAAGTCCATAGGCATGTAATATTCTCCTACCACCATCAACATTCTCTAGCTCAATCCTTACACCACCATTTCTGGCCGGTCTGAATCCCACGTTGGTCTTGAAGACGTCGAAATATTTCTTGCCTGTCACCTCGTCTGTCTTCATCAATTCAGGGAATATCTTCTCGGCTCGCTTTAGGACAGCATCAGTATCGGATTGCCTTGGTTTATTGTAAAAGTCATTGGGTTGTTTAGTTCCTCCTACGATAACTCCTCCGTGAAAAGGCCTGTTAATACAGAATGTCCAATTACCATCTTTCCCCTGGTGGGTTGTAGTCTTGGAGAAGTAAGGACCAGCTTTCACAGGCAATGGAGGTCTGACCAACAATGTTTGGCCCCTAATGGGAAACGAAAGTGGGTCGTAGCCACCATTATACTGTAGCCCCTGGCCAGTACAGTTGATCAAAATTGAACTTGACGAAATCTCTGGAATTGAATACACTTGCTTCAAGCTAGTGAGGTTAGCCCTCATGAACTTGACTCCGTGTTCCACATTCAACTTGTTGAGCAAGTAGTTTAAGTAAATTGGAGGATTGACCACCCAGGTCTTGTATCTTGCACCAAAAGCAGCTCGTTTACTTGCAAGTTCGTTTTTATCATGAACAATCTCGAAGTCTTCCATATCTTCCACGTAAGATTTCGGCAAGTCCAAGTAGTTTTGTGGGGGATCCTCAAGGAAGTCTTCCCCAGTAACAAAAGTCACTGAAGATTCCGGATTTGAAACAGCTAACTTCCTAAAATGCTTCTGTGTAAGTCTAGTTAGTGGATATTCCTTCTGTTCAGCTTCATTTTTGCTTGGAAATGGTCTGAAATGGGCACCTGCCCAAGCAGAAGTATACTCCGGTTCGTGCAATGAATCATCCGGGAAGTACCTCGCAATAACTGTAACATTTACGTCTTTATGCTGCTCGCATATAAGAACCGCGTTAGTGAGCCCAATTACTCCAGCTCCTACTACTACAATATCTTGTTTCATAGCTAGTTTACCGATTCCCAGTGAAACTTGAAGAGCAAAATGGATGACTCTTGCAAATGCAACCTGGTGAATCTGCGAGTCATACTGAGCAGATGGGCATGGAAGGAAAAAAAAGGTCGTACCCGGATTCGAACCGGGGTTGTCCGGATCAAAACCGAAAGTGATAACCACTACACTATACAACCCGTTTTCTGAAGCTAAATGTTTTCGATTTTGATAGCAGGAAATCATTTGATTGACTCATAAGACTAGGCATATGGCCGTAGTCCTCTGTTCTTACCTAAGTGGTACTTAGACCGACCGGGTGTACATCGAAAGTGACTTCCACTAAATTGTATAAGCCGGCTTCTCTTAAGCATTAATTTTAGGTTTTGCTGCCCGGAGGCCATCTGGTCGACTCCGAATATATTAAGCATGTGGCTGCAGTTCCTCTGTGCTTACCTAAAGTGGTACTGAAACCGGCGGGGTGTACATAATATGCGTCTAGGCGAATTTCCCGATCCTTCTCGATACGCCTACTGCTTACAGCTAGCACCACTCTCTAGTATCACAGAGCTCAGTCTTCTTCTTCTTCTGGTTAGCTAGCAGTTAGCCAGTGGTGTCCCATGCAGGCATAGCGTCGCTCAATTCGCTTACTCACTACTGCTGCGCGCGGCGCGCCATTGCTATCGCTCGCTCCGCACCACGATGCTCCCCCACGTAGAAAAAAGGAAAGATAAGTGCAGCAGCAGTGTGGTGCAACTTTGACAGTTGAGTGTAGATGTGCTCGATGGATTTGTAGTTCATAACAAAATGATCCATTGAAGACCAAACTAACCAAAAACAGTCTCCAGCGACTTTTCGATTTCCTGACACCTCAAATTGTCGAAACTCGTCGTTTTTAAGCTGAAGTAAATGGGTCCAAAAACGTCAAATTAAACTTCCAAAACTCTTTTTTTCTTTCTTTTTAAGATTCTCAAAACTTTTCAAAGGAGCATCTCCACCCTGTCCCTGTGACTACAAAGAAGTGCGAGTACTCGTAGGGTGAGTCTATCCGTTCGTTGAAAAATTAATAATAATAATATATATTAGTACCTTTTTTCCCACATTGCCAGAACCTTTAGAAAAATCTTGCAAGAGGAAAGTTGGGAGTGTGCATATATATACATATAGATAGGGAAGTAGTAGATGTAAGATGTCTGTACCTCTTGGAACAATCATCTACTCCGCAGTAAAGCCAATATTTAAGATTTACTTGATTATTGGACTAGGCTATTTGCTTGCAAAGAAAAATATTTTAAGTGTTGTGACATGTAGAGACATTTCAAATTTGGTGGTGTCTGCTATCATGCCCTGTTTGATCTTTTACAATATTGTGACATACTTGAAAAGTTCAGACATTAAGAATATAGGGGTGATCTTCTTCACGGGAACATTATTGTTTTCCACTGGATGTGCATTAGCGTTTGCAATTAGCATAGTCACCAGGAGTCCCAAGAAGTGGTTGGGTGGTATTTTGTCAGTAGGTTTATTCCCCAATATTTCTGATTTACCAATTGCATATCTACAAACTTTGAGTCAGAGTGGTAACATTTTCACTGAAACAGAGGGTAACAGAGGTGTGGCCTATGTGTGTATATTCTTAGCTAGTCAAGTCTTCTACCAATTTAGCTTGGGATTGTACAGGTTGATTGAATGGGATTTCAGAGATGAGTTGGAAGGAGATGCAGAAGACTTGGAGAAGAATGAAGATGCCGTAGAACTTTCTGATGTACCCGAGAGCCCCCAATCATCAAGAGTAATGAAATCAGCCAGTGAGGCGCCAAAAAATGAATCCAGTAGCAAGGATTCGAATAATGAAGATGAAAATGATGACACTACTTCAATTGAGTCCGAGAAGAGTGACATTAACCAGACAAATTCCTTATCTCAAATGCCTCAACAGTTGGTTTCCGATGCAGATCAAGATAGATCGGAACAATCTCAACATTCTGCATTTTATTCAAGAAAACATGCACTCGCCAAGACATTATCGGGCAGAAGGTCCTCTATAACATCTACCTCTAGTGGTGCATTGTCAGTTCCTGTAGTTTCATCCGATTATTTATCACTCAGGCTTTCACACACGAGAGATAGCCACGATTCCAAACTGGCACCTCAAGATATTCAGGATGTTATTAACGAATATTCCCAATTTGAAGATTTAAAGTTGATGAAATCCCTTACCAGTACTAGCAAGATTGCACCACCAAATGAGGCGGCAGCGCCATCCATTCATGGAGCCAACGAGTCTTTCCTTGCAAGAAATGCATCCAGAGATAGTAATAATTCTCTACCAGGTTCCACTGGAAAAGTTTCAAAACTTCAGCGATTCAAAACTGAAGGATTGCAAGTTTTGAGGAATTTCATGGCGCCAAATTCCTTATCACTTATCATTTCCATTGCCCTTGCAATGTCACCACCATTAAAAGCACTTTTTGTAGCTAGTACCAGTTTCCATATACCAACAGCACCCGACGATAAGCCCCCGCTCTCATTCATTATGGATTTCACATCATATGTCGGGGCAGCTTCCGTTCCTTTAGGTCTTTTGCTTCTTGGAGCAACGATCAGTCGTTTACAAATCAAAACTATGCCTCCTGGATTCTGGAAGACTGCTTTGGCAATCACATTGACTAGATTGGTATTTATTCCAATAATTGGGGTCGGCTTGACTACCGGGTTCCACAAAGGAGGATGGTACGGTGATGATAAATTGGTTAGGTTTGTGAGTGTGTTAGAATTTGGATTACCAAGCGCAACTGCATTGGTATACTTCACTGCATTTTATACAAATCCTAATTCCAAAGAGCATTTACAGATGGATTGTTTAGCTGTATGCTTGATTTTCCAGTACTCATTACTTTTCATCACTTTACCATTTTTGGTCACCTTCACATTGAAAGTTTCACTTGGCATGTAATAAGAGAACGAAACGACTGGGATATATAGAGCAAAACCATCTTTCATACGCCAGTCACTAATAATTTACAATAAACTAAAGCTACAAGATAAACATTATAAATAGAACAATAAACAGTACAGTATCTGAAATAAAGAAAATAAAAACCACTTTGTAGTAACTAAACTTAAGCCTCCCCCTCTCACACATACATAAACACATTCTAGGCAAGCTAACAGGCAAACCCATCCTGCTTTAAAGTACCCTCCTTACCTACTGCAACTGTATCATGCTGCACAGAGTGCTGCACCCTAACGGCGCAGTAGCAAACAAGAGAGATTATAAATCCTGCATATATTCCCTGCATGGAAACTTTTCAGGTACAGCATTCCGCAAACATACATTGCTGTCTTATGGCGATAAAGAAGAAACATATTCCGCTGTTTTCTTAACAATTGAAGTTTCTTGTACTGTCAAATTGATATATCAGCTTCATATATAGTAATAAAATATAATAATTAAATAAAAAACACCATGGCTTTATACTATAACCTTGTTTTCGGTATCCTCGTCTTCGAGATGATTTTCTTCACCGTTCTTTCGTTACCATACCCAAGAAAGATCAGAAGAACAGTTCTTATGACTGTTTCTGCCCCATTTCAAAATGAACAATTCCAAATTGCTCTCAAGTGTGTCTTGGGATTCATTTTAGTTTTATTCATTGACTCTGTTAATAGAGTTTACACTGTTACTGCAGAATTACACCTGACTGCAGGCCAACAGGCTGCTCTTTCTGGAATGGTAAACGATAGATCAGAAGTTCAAGCAAGAAGGTTTTATGCGCAAAGAAACATGTATCTCTGTGGATTTACGTTATTCTTGACTTTGATTTTGTCCCGTACCTATTCATTAGTTGCTGAATTAATCATCACTAAGGATAAGTTGGACTTGGTCAAGGGTAACTCAGACTTGAAGACTGGAGCCAAGGGAGGTGATTCTGCGGAGATTGCTGAATTGAAGAAGGAATTGGCCAAGAAGGATGAAGATTTGGAAATCTTGAAGGAACAGGCATCTGGCTTATCCAGCGATTACGAAGCTATCTCTAACACTGCCAAGCCAAGATTTTAAATAGCAAGAATCACTGCTGTAATCGACAATTGTCAGAGTTTGAAGTAGATTGAAAGAAGATGTGGTTCCAATTATCTTCGTGCTCTTTTACTTTTTAATAATTAGAAGAACCGAAACTGGATTTTGTTTTACTTTCCAAGTGTATTATGCTGAATATGTTACATATCTGCCTGCAATTATCTAAAAAATGAATATCAATGAGAAAACTTTACCTTGTAGTATATATACTATCTAGCTCTAAAAACCTCCTCTAAATCCAGCGCTAGCACAATTGTCTCGCAAACTGATATTTTTCACCACATAACCATCATCTTAGTTGGAATTACTCTTGTGCTTTGGAGTAAACAGGAAGTTCTTACTTGCCTTTCCTAAAAACATTTCGGTGATCTTAATCCAGTCCCTGTAGTCCTTGGAACCCAACAAAGTCTCTAATTCATTTCTTCCCTTCCACATCGGTGGTCTTTGGTTAAGTTTTGCTGGTAACCTTTCCATTATTCCTACTGGGATATATCTGTGAGTGAAACTAATAAACTCACACATAAACCTTCTTGCTAACCCTACACCATACTCATCTGAGCCCCAATGCTCAATGGCAAATTTAGAGAATTGTTCAAGTTGAGCCAATCTCTCTGTTGCAGACTTATCCAAGTACTGTTGTGCTTCTACTTCCTCAAAGATCCATGGCTTGATGAGAGCTCCTCTGGCAACCATCACCGAGTCCACTCCAGGTAATGAAGTAGCATTATGCCAATCTTCGAAGTTATAGATATCACCATTACCAACAAACTGGGTTGGTACAGCTTCATGAGAGTCTTTTGCTCCGGTGGAATCTTCTTGTCCTTGGTTATAGTTATTGACTATTTGTGCAACTTCAGAGATATAATTCCAATCCGCTTCCTTAGTGTATCTTTGTTGCCTTGTTCTACCATGTAAGGTAATGGCAGCAACAGTGTTTTCAGCCAACACTCTACTTACTAATTGTTTAGCATTGTTATGTCCATCTTTGGTTCCTAATCTAACCTTGAAAGTCACTGGGATGTCTCCTGAGCATGCATTCATTCCTTTAAGAATTCTAACAAGTCTTGCTGGTTGCTCCATGAGAGCTGATCCTTGACCCTGTCTGTAGAGAAGATCGATTGGACAACCACAGTTCAAATTAATTTCTGAGACATCAGTGGTTTCACGATAGATAACTTCAGCAGCCTTAGCGGCAGCCCAGTGCTTAGAAGTAGCAATTTGAACACCAAATCCAGGATATTCAGATTTATGGGCCTTAGGTAAAGCCCATTCGGCATTAGTGGCTTGCAATAAGGGAAGGGCTAAAGCCATCTCAGAGTAAGTAACGTCTGCTCCCAACGTCTTCATAAGTCTTCTATATGGCAAATTACCCACAGTAGTCAAAGGAGATACGATCTTGGCATTTTTCAAATGAAGTCTTTTCTTCTCAGACACCTTGAATGGTGCCTCAACGTAGCTGGCAGCGTTATCCTTTGCTAACTCTTCTCTTTCCTTTTGCTTAGCGATGTTCTCATCGTTTTGGACTAAGCTGTCCAAGTATGGAATATACTTGTTAGCTAACTCAAAGGTGTACTTTTTCTTTTGTAGCAAAAGTTTGCTTTCGGTGGAAATCTTATTGACTTCGACATTGACGCCCCTGGCCTGTTCCTGTCTTTCCAAGTCCTTCACCAACTTTTTAGTTTCCTTATTGTAGTGACTTCCCAACCATCTACATTTCAATCCCAGAGGACAGTACCCAATAGCAGAGAATACAGGACAAGTGCCTTCAATATCTTCTTGCTTATGGGAAAAGTATTCGTCTATATCGTGACAATTTCTACAACCAGCTGGACCAAACTGACACACTCTTCCAGAATCTGGGTCTACAAGACTCGAACAAAGTCTGACATCTTCATGTTGCTGTCTCAAATCACGATTTTTATTTTGACCCTTTCTCTTACGTCCCTTACCACTAGCAGCAGGTGCTTCTTCCTGACGGTCTCCTCCTTCTGCCTCGTCGTCGTTGTAATCATCAATGACTGAGGCAGATTCGTTATCATTTTGAGTAACAAGATACTCAGGCTTGATTGGTGCGACACCTTTGGCAAAATGGTCTACTCTTTTGACGGAGTTGTCTGAATTTTCGGACTCATCGTTCAAGCGCTTTTCAGTCATCGTGCTTACAGTAAATAATCTCTCAAAAGATGGTGATCTGACTCCGGTCTAGCAGTACCTTCAACCTATTTAGCAACAGGAAGTGAAAAATCCAAAGAAAGGTTTCATGGTGTATGCAGGACACAGATGAGTATCACCTATATCTTGCAGGAACCATTAAATGTAATCCCTTCAGAACGGCCATGGAAAGCTGAAAATCATTCATAAAGTCCTGATTATTACTTCTCTGAGATAACATTACAGATTAGGAGCACACTCATACTCTTCTTTGGCTACTGATCAATCCCAAACTCCACTATTTGCAGCCATTTCATTCCTAACCTCATCTCTCCTGCATACAGTCGAGATGGGGTACACCTTGAAAATTTCCAATGTGCATAGAGAGTGAAAAAAAATCGAACAGACTAACTACCTAAATTGATCCCATACACCACAAGTTAACTAGTGAAATGGTCGAGGCAAAGAAGAGAAAAGTCTCTCAAGTGACAAAGGTTGCCAAGCCTTCCAGAATTTTCTCGCCATTTAGGGTTGTAGGCAATGTTTCTAACGAAACTAAATTCGCAATTGGTACCTTGGGTTCAACTTTCTACATTGTCACCTCAGTGGGTCGTTCGTTCCAAATCTACGATGCTGCCACTTTGCACTTGTTATTTGTATCTCAGAATCAGACTCCTAGTAGGATCACTTTCTTAGCAGCACACTTCCACTTTGTGTACGCTGGTTATGATGGAAAGGTCGGAATCTATAAAAGAGGAAGACTTGTTGAAACTGTCGATGTCAGCGAAGATGACAGGGAAAATGTTAACATTAGCAACATCCTTGTTTTCGGAGATTATATGATTGTAACAGTTGGTGAAAAGGTTAAAATTTTCAAAAAGAATGCCGAAACTAAGCTTCCAACTGAAACTTACACCACTCTTTCGATCAATGCGCAACTTGATGGCCAAATTGTTGATTTAGTACACCCTCCCACTTATCTTAACAAGATCGTTGTGGCAACTACGAACAATCTTTTCATT
This sequence comes from Dujonia railenensis, assembly GCA_935541525.1. Lineage (NCBI taxonomy): Eukaryota > Fungi > Ascomycota > Pichiomycetes > Serinales > Debaryomycetaceae > Dujonia > Dujonia railenensis. The sequence goes on from CAKXYY010000023.1 coordinate 106,103, forward strand.
TTTAATATCAGAACTGGTAAACTTTTGTATAAGACACCAGACCAGCAATTCGAGACTGGCATGTCAGGTAAAAGCAGTATTTCATGCATAGAAACAGCACCTGTCCTAGATGTGTTAGCTGTAGGAACATCAGTTGGGAAAGTTTACTTATACCACATGAAGAAGGGTAAAGTATTGAGCGAAATTTTAACCAATCCTAATGAAGGACAAGTATCCGCTGCTGGCTCCAAAGTTACCTCAATTTCATTCCGTACTGACGGCTCTTCTCATTTGGTGGCAGGTTTGAATTCGGGAGACCTATTCTTTTATGATTTAGAGAAGCAAGCTCGTGTTCATATCCTTCGTGGTGCACATAAAGATGCATATGGGGGAGTTGCTAATGCAAAGTTCCTTAATGGTCAACCGATTGTTGTCACAAACGGTGGAGACAATCATTTAAAAGAGTATGTATTTGACCCATCATTATCTACTACCAACAGCTCAATCGTTTCTCCACCTCGTCATTTAAGATCCAGAGGTGGTCATTCGTCGCCTCCAGTAGCTATTGAATTCCCACATGAAGATAAATCACACTTCTTACTCAGTGCTTCCAGAGATAGGACATTCTGGTCCTTTTCTCTTCGTAAAGATGCACAAGCCCAAGAATTTTCTCAAAGGCCATTAGCTAGTGTTAAAAGAGTTGCTGGGCCTTCGATGAGAGAAAAATTCTCCGAAATTTCATGCATTGCTTCATCTCAGGCTAGAGAGGACGACTGGGAAAACATTTTAACAGGTCATCAAGATGAGAAATTTGCAAGGACTTGGTCAAGTAAATCCAAAAGAGTGGGTAGACATCAATTGGCCACCATTGATGGAGGTGTGGTGAAGAGTGTTTGCATTTCACACTGTGGAAATTTTGGAGTTGTTGGTTCATCTGAGGGTGGTATCGGGTCTTACAATTTGCAATCTGGTTTAATTCGTAAGAAATACGTTCTCCATAAGAAGGCAGTTACTGGCTTAGCAATTGACGGTATGAACAGGAAGATGGTTAGTACTGGACTCGACGGTGTCGTTGGCTTCTATGATTTTACTCAACTGAAATATTTGGGTAAATTGCAATTAGAAGGTCCAATTACTTCCATGCAATACCACAAGAGCTCTGACTTGATTGCTTGCGCTCTTGATGATTTAAGTATTGTAATCATCGATGTTATTACCCAAAGAGTCGTTAGAATCTTGTATGGACATACTAACAGAATTACATCCATGTGCTTTTCGCCTGATGGTAGATGGATTGTTTCTGTCGCATTAGATGGTACTTTAAGAACCTGGGATTTACCTACTGGTGGCTGTATCGATGGTGTTAGATTACCAAGTGTCGCTACTATAGTGAAGTTCTCACCTTTGGGAGATATGATCGCAACTACTCATGTAAATGGAAACGGAATCTCTTTATGGACCAATAGAGCCCAATTTAAAGGCGGCGTATCTACAAGACATGTCGAGGAAGAAGAATTCCTGACCATTTTACTTCCTAACGCTTCTGGTGATGGTGGTAGCACAATCCTCGATGGTGCATTAGATGATGAAGTGGATGAAGATGATCACTTATTAAACTCTTACACTCCTTTGGATCAAATTGATAAAAACTTGATCACCTTGACAGTTTCTGAGTCGAGAAGTAAATACAGCAATCTTTTACATTTAGATACTATCAAGCAACGTAATAAGCCCAAAGAAGCTCCAAAGAAGCCAGAAAATGCACCATTTTTCTTACAATTAACTGGTGAAGCAGTTGGTGATAGAGCTTCTGTTGCTGAAGGTGCAAAGCAGCTGAATGGAGATGCCTCAAATGGAGCCGATTCAGCTAATTTTGATGACTCCTCTTCAAAACTCCGTAAGCTCAAGGAAGGTACTCATGCATTTGAATCTGAATTCACTCGTTTACTCAGAGAAGGTGCAGTCACCTCAGACTTTACAGAATTCTTATCCAACCTCGTTCTGTTGTCTCCTGCTACTACTGATCTCGAAATTAGATCGTTAAACACATTCCCACCTTTGACAGAGGTTACAAACTTCGTAGATGCACTCACCCAAGGTTTAGTAACAAACGAAAACTATGATTTGTACCAAGTTATATTTTCGCTCTTTTTGAAGCACCACGGTGATGTAGTTAAGAATTTCAAGGACGCAAAGTTGAGTGAAGCTTTGGATAATTGGGCAGAAGCCAACACCAAAGGGCTGGATAACATGGATGAATTAGTTAAATATTGCTCTGGAGTCATAAGCTTTTTAACTACTGTTTAGGCTAACTTTAAAATACTTTTTTTGCTTAACTATTGTCTATTCTAGAGAAAGATTTCCTTAGCCAACTGATGCATTTTATGTTAAGAAGCACTTTAAAGATATATGGATAAGGCATAGTTTGCAGCCATCATCTTAGTATATAGAATAGAAAAAAGTAAAGTGTTCCCTTCGATTACCATAAAACCAAATGTAAGTAGAGCCAGTATCAAATCAATCTCATAATTATTGAATTTCTTCACTGGCATTTAGCTCAATGTATTCCATCTCTTTACCTTGGGTCGTATGCAGCAGTGCAATTAACGGTAGAGCCGCTTCCTACATGCAGGAATATCAACTTCACTTGCACCATTACATTTCTTTGTGGTTATTTTCTACGATAAGCTAAGCATTTTGCTTCTATTACGCCTCAAGTGCTATGAATATCGAAGTAATTAAACCGGAAGCTCGACTAGAGCTTCCAATTGAAAATAAGGTTTCTACTTTGCAGATAGTCACAAATGAAATTGGCCAGGAATCGTTGTTTGTCGGATTCTCCAATGGAGATATTTCTGTCTACAAGCTACCAGGTGATATTGCTGACACTGGTCCTATAACTTCTAATTCCGATAAGCCATTGAAGTCATATAGATCATTAAATGACATAAAATCACTTTTTGGAAAGAAAAACCTTGAATTGGAGTTTTCTGTCAGTAATGTCACAGTGTCATCTTTGCCTGTGGGGAAAATACTACCGCTCACATCGTCAACTGTGTTAGATTCTTCTTCCGTTCTTCTAGCCATAGGAGATTCTGAGGCCATAAGAATTCATGAGCTCGTGGGCCGTAAGCTAAAGTTTTTACAAGAGTTTGAAAATTCAAAGAACTTTGTAGATTTCGTTTACTTGAAGGACAGGAACTTATTCATATACGCCAACAATAAGAAGAAGTTGATGGCCTATGTAACCTCCCAATTATCCCCAGTTAATTTCCAGTTAATAAGTGAATTAGCCCTAAAGGACAGGATAAAGAAAATAAGTGAATTCTCAGAGAGCGAAGTGATAATTGGGTTGGCAAATGATTTTGTAGTTATGAATGTCGATAAAGACTTTGAAGTCGGCCAATTACCACAAGCAGCAAGCTCTAATTCACAGGGGAATCTCTTCAGTCAGACTACGTCATCTTCCTTTAGTTATTTTGGTTTGAACAACAGTGGGGGTCCTCAAGTTCAGATCATCCCCTTCAATGACACTAATTTCATTCTTTCACAAGACAGTACGATTGTCACATACGATAGGACCAAAAAAAGCTTAGCACCGGTGCCCATAGCATCTGCGTCTCCTTTATCCATACTTTGTCTTAGACCATGCTACTTAGTACTCCTTTTCCCAAAAAAATTGGAGATTGTGGATTATGGGAATGGAGAAGTCATCCAAACGTTCAGCCATCAGTTGAACTCAAATACAATAAGCGCAGTTCAGGATAGGAATTTTATTTATATAGGAAGTGGAAGAGATGTGTTCAAGTTTGAAATACTAAGTAGCTCAAAGTTAGTGACACAGTACTTAGAAAAGGGAGATGAAAACCAAGAGAGCAAACATAAACTTTTAAAGAAGGGCGATGCTGCAGATTTCAAATTGGGGGGCATTGAAAAGGCTATATCATTAGTAGCAAGACTAAATGAGGATGATGAGTACTTTGGTGCTTCATCGATAAATGCTAAATCGAAGCAATTGAAGTTGAGAGAATTATACCTGAAAAAAATGGCCATCCTCTTTGAAAAGTACCATAAATACCACGAAGCCTTAGTGGAACTTGGCTCCGACTGGTTGATTTCCTTCGAATTGATATTATCATTATTTCCTGATTATCTTAATGGTCAAGTGCAGCTAAGCAATATCCAAGACGAATCAACCACATCACTTTCCCCAGTTCAAAGTAACCCAAATGCGAACGTAGTTAAAAGCATATCTCTAGAGAGCCTACAACAATTCGAATTGAATGCAGATAATTCAGGCACTGACTATGATACCGAGAAAGCCACCAAGTCACAAACGCCTCAAATTCAAAGTAAACCACCTAATATCAAAAAATTCACCAGAGCTGTAAATAATCTTATTGTGTACCTCACCGACCAAAGGAGAATTATTCTGAATTTTGAGTCTGCAGGAGTGATGAAGTGGCATGATATAGAAGTTAGTCAGGAAGACATATACGGAAAGATTTCTATAGATGAACTCTCAGCTGTTGTCGATACAACTCTTTTCTTGTGCTATTTCCACACCAAACCAATGCTTCTTGGTCCTCTCTTGAGACTCCCCAATAACCATTGTGACTCGTCTATAGTGAACAAATGTTTATTGCAAAATTTGCATTCACATACATATAATATTTCGTCTGCTTCAACTATGGGCAGTAAGCAACCCTCAGGCCATATCAAGGAACTCCTAGACTTTTATTATGGTCGTTCATTGCATAAGGAGGCACTTGAAATGCTCAAAAAATTAGCGCATGACAAAGATTCGATAGAACATGATGATGAATTCGATGAATTCTTAAGAAGGCCCGATCTTACTATACAATACTTACAAAAGCTCGACAATACTAAGCTAGATCTAGTGTTTGAATATGCTGCATGGGTATTGAATGAACAAAACTCAATCGAGAATAGAATTGATATGTGTTCTTTAATCTTCATGAATGATTCATATGAATGTGAAAGTTATGACAGTTTCAGAGTATTAGAGTATTTCACTACTATTGAAGATGGCTCAACCTTAGTGATACGGTATTTGGAATGGTTATTATTTGAAAGTGATGTTATTGATAAATACAAGCGAGATACCAAGTCCATTCTGAAGCTCCACACGAAATTATGCTTGGAATACCTTAGTAAGTTAAGGAATGCAGGGAATGATCAACTGGAAGAGAAAGACTTACTGTCAGAGTCTTATTACACACTTCTTTATAACCTACTTGATACTACATCCATGTACGAACCATGGACCGTTCTTAAAAGTATACCTACGGGCGATTCCAGATTCCTAAGACTAACTGTCCTCATTTATAAGCGTCTAAATGAACATGACAAATCAATTGACATTCTTTTCAATCAGTTGGACGATTTAGATGCAGCAATGTCTTACTGCTCCGGCATATACAATCAATCACACAGTCAAGTAACTGGGCAAAAACTCTTGCACAAACTTTTAGAAGATCTCATTCTCGCCAACAACAGAGACACAAGCTCTATCGAAAAGCTTTTGAATCAAGAGGGTTCCAAAATGTCGATTTTGAGGGTCTTGACTTCTTTGCCAGAATCTTTCCCCATGAAGAATTTGGCTACATTTTTGACAAATACATTAAGGAGTTCCAAGGAGCAGTTACATGACAGTAGAATTGCAACCCAGCTTTATAAAGTCGGTCTGATCAAGTTAAAATCGAATTTATTAGAAAGTCAAAGAGAGTATTATAGTATTTCAAGTGGACAAAATAAGTGCTCCGTTTGTGGAAAGAAGTTGGGTTATAGCATTTTCAGTGCCACTAAAGCTGGTGATATCATTCATTATGGATGCCAGTCTAATTCACCTTAACGCAAAACTATAAGCTGCAACCAGCTCCTGTATACTAATCTCGTAAAAGTAATACATGCTAATAATTTTCGTATTTTTTTTTTATTTATCAAAAAAGTTTGGCGTGCCGTACTCAATTCACATCATCTTCAGTATCCAAGTTGAAGTGCCGAAGAGTATAACTAAACATCTGGAGGACTTATCATCAGCAATTGGCCAAAATTTTGTTCAATATGGACACAACTAATCATTCTGAGCAAAGCGGAAACAGAACGGTATTGCCACATCAATCATATTTGGTGGGTACAGAAAGTAATGTAGAAAACGGTGCTCCCTTGAACAACAACAAAAATCATCCAGATGAGGAAAGTAGAAAGAGACCAAAATTGAGTGAAGATGAAGGACAAATAGCAAAACGAACTACAGTTTTAAGCGAGAAAGCTTCTGGAAAAGCATTCCCTTCGTTTAACAAGCTTCCTCTACTTGAATTGCTCTCAGAATATTTCCCGAATCGTCGTCACCTCGGTACGCTAGTGTACAACCCAACAACTACTTGGTCAACTCTCCAATCAGAGAAACTCATTGGGATTAAACCAGAGCATGTAGAAATGTTTATAGATTTAAAAGAACGTTATATAGAAAAATTGGAGGATAAAGAATTCTTGGCAGAAACCAAGTATATTCCGGTGATCCCTCCTTTGCCAGTGGAGTATTCCAATTCATACCTTGAGATAAAGATACCGAACAGGTACTTGAAAGAGGCACGGGAGAGTAAAGAAAGAAGTATTTGGGGTGGGAATGGAGGAATATATACGGACGATTCAGATGTATTGACAGTGTTGAAGCATCAAGGACTTTTCGATGGGACAATTGATTTATCTGTATGGAATGATGGTTGGACAGCTAAAGATATCGTAAGGCCCGGTGCTAAGGATATCGACTCAGATTCAAACTCCGATGCAGAGTCGTACGATGTTTCAGCTACATTATTACTCTTACCACCTTTGCTGTCTTATGGAGGATACTATGCCAATGGAGTTAACCCAAGATCATGGAATAAACTGCGTAGAAAGCATAATGGAATTTCGTACGTGGTTTATGACGTGAAGTGGGAGTCCCGTGGGACATATTTGAACGATAAGAACGTATTCAGGGAGGCTATACTAGAGGACTTACAAGCTGGCAAAACGGTCAAGCGTGAGATGAGCGAGAAAGACGGATGGAGGTTTAATGTGGGGTATTTTCAAGAATTGAAGAAAAAGTACGATCTGTTGAATGGAGATAAACAGGAAACGGTCCCAGAAGAGAAGCATGAGGTTGTAGCTGAGCCCGTTGCAGCCGCTCCAACCGTGCCAACCTATACCCCAGAAAACCAATAAGCTAAAAGCTATAGAGCATGTATGATAGTGTCAAAAAGATGAATAATACATATACCGACAGAGCCCCACAAAAACGTAAGTAACCAATCCTCCTGGTGCAACAACACCGTTCTGTACAATGTCATATACAATATGATGTACTACACTACGATCTACGATCTACGGTCTATTGTCTGTTACCTGTTTTCCTTTTCTCTCTTTTTCTCCTTCTCTCTTTTCTTTTATTATCTTGAGCCTATCATATGCCCCATCTGCATACCAACGTACGCCTTCCGTGTACGGCTGGTTACTTACTTTCCCTCTTGCTCACTATCACCTATATATCTTACATGTTCCACTAGTTGCTTTTTTCGTCCTTGTTGTGTCCCGGACCTCACCTAGGTCTACTGCGCTATACTTTCCCTGAATCAGGAACAGACGGTACACCGCTGATGCACCACTTCTAAACCATGGGGCTTTTTTTTTTTCAAGGTCTTCGCTTTATCGTTAGTCAATACAGTCTTCCCTTCCATTCGTTTTTTAGTTTTTCCTCTTTCGCTTAACATCCTGTCTTTGTTCTGACACCACGTCAGTTGTTTTGTTTTTCCAAGCAAAGTCTGGAACAGTTACCATTACTAAAATTGGCTATCATCATCTTTTTAAGTTTCTTTTTTTTTTTTGCCTATGTATGTGTTTTAGGGTTTTTGGGTTTTTTTTTCCTTTTGATTTTCTCTTATACGTTTTGTTTATTCACTTTTTTCCTTACTCTTTCCAATCTTCTTCTCTTTCTTGTATGTTCATTATTCACACATGAATGAAGTGATATCTTCCACCACGACCACTACAGACCACAGACAATTTAAACCTAAATCTATTCTCCGAAACTCCAAATCATCTCCAATACTCAATAGCAATAAGAATAGTTCTGCAACAATCGGAGGCTCCGCTAAAAGCAAACTTCCTATACTCAAACATAAGCTCGGTACCGGAGGAGCAGGAAGCTCATCAAATAAGTTTTCCAGCGTAGTACACAAATTTGTAGCTAGCTGTAACACCTTCTTGGAAAAACTTCGAAGCATTTCAGACGAAGTTTTCTCAGTGGACGAGACAATAAAAGAGTACTTTGTATCTTCGGACGGTGACGATTCAAGATTGGAGAAAATCACGAAATCCAACAGAGGATACACTTCAGCGGAAGAGAGGTTCATAGAAGAGTTCAAAGAATCCAAGAGCCTTGAGGTAATGTACCAAGAGCGCAGACAACAGAAAGCAGCCGAACAGAGACTCGACCATTCCATTCCCCCACCTGTACCACCCAAACTGAAGCTGAAAATGGCCACAGAACATAGAGTGTCCCTTCAGGACGTTATACGCCAAACCAGCGGCGAAGGAGACTCTTCTTCAACCCTCAATGTTTCCTATCACGACTTGGACGTGTGTGAAATGAGGAAAGAGTTTGAAGTCAGCCCGCCTTTGGAAAGCACTTCAACGCCGTCTCCCTTATCGTCATCTGCATCAGAGTCTTCCTCGTCGCCATCTCCAGCAACTGAAATAAATATAGGTGAAACCCTTTGGAACTACCGTAGGACGAAGTGGTTGCACACCGACAAAACCACCGAGGAACTCGAGGACAGAATTAGCTGTAATCAGATCGAAGAGTTGCCACATGAGCTGCAAGTCAAGATCTACACCAATCTTGTGAACAAGGGGAAAGTTTTAAAGCAAGACAAGAGGCTAAATCTTCAAGATTTGGTGGTAATTATCAACGCTGGGTGGGTAGCAGAGGATAAATGGGAAAGGGCAGCTAAAGGATTGGCGTAAAGAACCACGGAAGTCTGTAAACACAAGACTGTAGCAGTAACGACCTGTCATACTGCTACTAATACAATACTAATAATAATAATAATATAATAATAATAATAATAATAATAATAATGATGATAAGATTAATTCATTCCAATACAACAATAATAGTTATTCTACTACACACTAATATACATAAACACTTCGAAGTACAAATTCACTCGTGTGACCATAAGTCGTAGTACTTTCTTCTTCCTCTTCATCAACTACTGGATCTCAGCTGTTGAACAAACTTCAAGGTGTTTTCCAATATTCGAAGGTCTTGATCCACCAATTCTGCTTTGCGCTGAAGCCCATCAACTACAGAAACATGCTCCACGTTTTGTGTTCTCTTTGGCTGATGGGCACTCGTCACATAGTTCAACATATCCTCATTCTTTGAGAGTAGCGTATCCAAGTTTTTCTTACTTTTTAACAATCTTTCATAGTTTGCAGCTATACCATCCTGTAGCTGTTTATTTATTTGCTTATCTAGCTGTTGAATGGTGGTTATTTTGTCTAGTACGGACAGACAAGATTGGCTCGAATTGCTTGAGTTCGACAGAATGAGCGCCCTCACTGTGCTATTGAGCTGCTGTGATGCCGTAGCTGAAGCCTGAAGTTGCTGTTGTTGCCTTTGCTTCGCCTGGCCAATAAGCTCGTTGTGCGAGGGCATATTACAGTGGGTAGAGCAGAGTAAACTGCAGCGTAGCTCTCTTCTTCAAAGAGCCCCAGCCATATCTGATATACTGGAACTATATGCAGGACTCGAGTATAGGCCAATTGGCGTATGGCTTGACCTGTTTACATTTGGGCAGTACAGGTGTAATTACATGGTAAAATAAGTATATTATGGTTCCTGGAATCATTCTGGAGCAGGTTTTTCTGTATTTAAGATTTATAGAGCTAGTCTGGGCTATTTTATTTGCAGCCATTCTGACAGTGCAACATACAGTGCGGTTGACAGAGTATGGGGCAGAAGAGCAGAGTACACATCCAGTGCCACTTTCTGTGATTTTTTTTTCCAGCTGGATTGTGTTTCAGTCCCCAGCACTAGGGCTCGCTGCTAGTCTGCTCCATTGCCCTATTCCATGAAAGTAGGACAGGGCGCTCGTAGCTGCTTACCTATTCTCTATCCATGGACCTACCCAGCCGAACCAGGTCTTATCAGGAGTATATGCAGGAACAGATCCAGATATGGATCCCTCGCGATTTGGCTGGCAAGTTCCGTCTATAGCGAGAGTGTTTGGAGAATAGGTCCAGATTTGGCGAAGAGATAGCGTCAATATCGTGCAGAATGTCGCTCAATCAAGACCTGCTATTCTTGAAGTTGCCTGCCCCACAGAAATTGGCGGAAAAAGGCGCTTCCTCGTCGGTGGACCAGCTTCTACACGATTTGAAGAACAAGGTGGAGTACTCTGCCTTGATCGATACTTGCTATTTCTTGCTTAAAGATGGCGATTTATCGTACGAGGAATCTCTCAAGGTATGGGAGATCAGGCTCATCTTGCACATATTCGACGGTGGTATAAGCATTGCGAAAAAGGAAGGTATAAACTTGAATAATGAGTTGTACTTGATTGAAAACAAGCTGCGGGAGCCTCCAGCAGCGCCCCAGGCTCCCGGTGTGCCTTCGTCCAGGACCGGGTCCCTAACAAATGCTTCTGCTACCGGAAACGAGGCAACACTCCCCATATATCCGCTCCCTAGAAACAACAATTCGCAAATAAGTCATTCGTTGCTCATCCTTCTCCTTAGGCTCAAGTCTATCCCCAATTTGAACTTGGTAAATGAACTATACAAGCTTACGTATCAAAGTAGGTTGAAGGCTTCAAGCAACTCAAAGGAGCCTGAAGTAATATCGCTACAGTTGGCTAATTTAAGCTACGATATTATTGTTGTGCTTACGATCACCAAGAACTACCTCACGCTTGTGAACTTCATCCAGTCCATACGGTATGAGCTTGATATAGGATCCGCATACTCATCCCGCCTAGCTCTTCTATGGCTCATAATAAAACTCATTCTCCATGTGAAGAAGTACGCTTCTACCACTGCAGGTAATACCGACAGCCTTACCGATGCCCTTGTGCAACAGTACCAAAAAGACTTCAATGGCATCTCGAAACTGACGCTCTCTGAGTTCCAGTACATCCTTAACAATTTCAATCCCAACCTTTCGGTCGGCTCAGTAAATGATGGAGTTAATGAGATCACATTGGAGCTACTTGTGAGTAGAGCTCAAAAGGGATTGATTTCGGGGCGCATAATATGCTGCACTCTTGGATTGTGGAATCTACAGAATAGATTTGGAGTTGAGTTAAGAGATGGTGAACTTGTTTTTGAAAAGAAAGCTAAAGAAAATAAGGAAGAGGGCACAGAGGGCACAGAGAGAGCCAAAACTGTTGAAGAATGCTACCTGGAGGTGACCCATCGTTGGCTCGGGAACATCAACAGAGTCTACTGTTTAGAGTGATCTAAATGCAACAGACGAACACGAAAACATGACGAAAAAAGATGAAAATTATGTAATTCAATGCATAACAAACGAAACTCTTGGTCCTAAGGAATACTCACAGACCGTCCATTACGATTCATTTGGTGTTGATGTAGACTGTCTCCTCTCTTCTCCTCTACACCTAGACGTGCTTAATTAGCATTAGGGCTAGTACCCTAACCACGTGATCAAACATTCACTTAACTTATATCACACTCGATCTATTCTGCATATAAGTCTCTGCAATGCGAGCCAAAATTTTTTTTTATAGCGCTGGAAATTTTCACTTCGCTTCATTAAAAAGTTTCTGCTCTTCTCCTTTTTCCTTTCTCTTCCTTTTTCTTCAGTTAACTCAGAAATCATCAAAATGGCTTTACAAGACGTTGTTACCCGTGAATACACTATCAACTTGCACAAGAGAGTATGTGTCTAATGACTTCATTACTAATAAGAAATGAAAATTGGGCTATTCTTTTTGTGTATGGGGAGTTAGACGGGAGAGATATGGAAAGTGTAGAAGCTTCCGGAATCCATAGGCGTAGTTTCTTGAGGAATAAGTAATTTTTTTAATTATTTAACTTGTTCCTTGAGAAACTATTGCTTCTCACCTTAGATGTCATGAATTAACTTAGGAGGAAAGTTGGGCCTTTGTGCTCTTCTATATCCTAGTTAATTCATGAATCTATAAATGAAAGATTTGAAATCTCTTCTCTGAAAAATTTCCTGTAAACAAAAATGAACTAGTTTGAAAATTTATTTTTTGATTATATAATGATTATTTCCCTTCTAAGGTGAAGGAACGCAGTATAGCTGCGGTCTTATTTCTCGCTCGTAGTATCACATTGAACCCTTACTAACATTCGTAGTTGCATGGTGTCCACTTCAAGAAGAGAGCTCCAAAGGCTGTCAAGGAAATCAAGAAGTTCGCCACTTTACACATGGGAACCACTGATGTCAGATTAGACCCAAAGTTGAACGTTGAATTATGGAAGAGAGGTGTCCAAGGTGTTCAATACAGATTGAGAGTCAGAATCTCTAGAAAGAGAAACGACGAAGAAAACGCCAAGGAAAAGTTATTTGCTTACGTTGAACCAGTTAACGTTGCCACCACCAAGGGTTTACACACCATTGTTGTTGATGAAGAAGAAGCTTAAATTATTTAAGCGTTTTTGGGTATCACTGGAACAAAACAAAAAATTTAATAGGACTTAATGTATAGTTGATGTATAATACGGATTTATCATGAAGTTATTAATTAATTAGGCGGCTTTGGTCGTTTAGAGTGTAGCAAGTAATAAGTAGGTGTAAACTAACTTCACAATGAGTGAGCGCAAAGAGATACAGTTCGGGAGTAAGGGAGCTGCTATCACAGAGCCAACTGCCTGGTTTTTGTTTTGGGTGCAGAAAATAGTGCCCCAAACTTTTGCTTATGTGAACTCTTCAACCTGAAGAGCCTCGAATATGCTACAAGATAAGTGGTTATAGAAGTGTTCCATCCTCCTCTGCACATCAAATAATCAATTTCTCTCACGCAATCAGTGTAACTATGACAAAACATACCGGTCATTGCAATAGAATCCATGTGCCACCAAAACGATGACGAATCCCAAGAAAGCTCATAAGTGGTATGAAAAAAAAATAAAGTTCTTCATCATTTAAGTGTGAGAGAGATTGTCTTATTGATCTCAGTAAAGATTTGGGAAAGAAGCAGTGCACGATGCATCGGTATGAACAAGTACACTCCAACCACGAATGAAATGCATAATTGGCAAGTACTGCACAAACACAATACTCGTGTACTGCTAACCTACAATAGACCTACGTATAATCTATGCTATAGTTTCTGGAACAAACATATGGTAAAGAGAAAGAGGTGTATAAAATTTTTTTTTAAATAGTCGTCAGGATGAGCAGCTCACCAAAATTGAAAAAGATTGAGACGCTTACTCTTTTAGGGTTGGCTATGTGCAGGTCACGAATATAGGTTGCACACCTTTGGACTTCACCGGCCTTAGTACACTGGTTCTAAGGCTCTGCAAAGTGCACCTGAGAAGTCTGAAATGTCTTTGGTCCAAGTGCGCTTGAAATCAAGTGGAAATGCAGGCACCTCCGGTGCCTTTTCTCGTATTCTCTTATATCCTATTCTTTCCTCCTAGGGAATGTCCCATGTACTCAAGCTAAAAATCATCACGCTACATGCAGGAGAATCACCACGAAAAGTTCCCCCACAAAACTTGACCGAGGGAGCCACCAACATTTCGGTAGCACGAAGGTAGCTTCGACCATATTTCACTCTATCAGCCTAATTTCTTTTCTTTCGAGAGTTCCACTTCCATAAAATAAGATGCCCAGTGCAGTGGCACAACATAAAGCAAGTAAAAAAATGAAACCAAAGACTTTGTCGGCCTATGTAAACTTTGTAAGTGATACTAGTGCTCCCTCCATAGATGGAGTGGAATTGTCAGTCAATCTTTACAATAAACTTTTCCCTGATTACACAGTCTCCAAGGAAGAGGAAGAAGAGGCCATTGAATTGTCCAGGTATGTGCTTGTACGATTTTTAGGAGCCCCAGACTATTTCAAGAACTTTAAGTTGTATAGAGTGACCGCTGTGAATTCACAAGCTACGGACAACCTCTCGGTGACGTTTATAAATCACACAAACTTGGCCAAGTTCAACGACCAAATTACATTATCCAAGTGCATTGTCCAATCTTTAGACTCGAAGAATATCCCGAAACTTGAAAGGGTCTTTGTTTCCGTTCCTGAGTCGGTATACCTGATCTTGGAGCTGAAGCCTTCCAGTGATGTCAGAGATTTATTCTTGAAAAAGTTCTTGGTGCACACGGGAGGTGTAGTTAGTAGTGGTGATATCGTTCGAGACATAAATGGTCAAGTCCAGCTCTGTGAACCTGTCTCCCAGGGAAGAATTGACAGTGGAGTTACCAACATTGTGTTGATCAAGACCGCCTACACTGAAGAAGACCAAGATGGAGTGGTCGATGGCGCTGCTGGCACTGTAAATGGAAATATCAGTAAGCTTGAGGCAGAAGATCTGGATGAAGGAGATGAGGAAGAAGGAGATGAAGATATCGACTTCTCATCTTTCCTTAACAGACCTGCCACATACACTCCCAAGGAGTCGATTCAACTTCAGGCGAAGCCTTTGCCAGAAAAGCTCACAATTGAGGGCCAATCTCCTTCACTTTTGGCAAAGGAAGACCTGGACTTGTTTGTGTTTATCAATTCGGCAGATCTCCTCAAGTTGGGCTTTCCAGTGTTTAATGGGGACTCTGTCAAATTGACAACCAAGTCTTCATCCAGGGAGATTTCAGTTGTCGTTAAGATATTAACCGTAATAGAGCCAAACAGAACTTTTCACCAAGGGTCAATATACCTTTCTCCAATTTTGCTTTTGAACTTGGAAATTAACAGTTTGGAAAGTTCATCCATTGTATTATCTCCATTAAAAGATCATCAGCTGTTACTTTCAAGCTTGCTTCCGACCGCTAAGTCCATAACTATAGCTAGAGTTGCTTCACCAATCACTATGGATAAGACGTATCAGCAAAGTTTCTTCGCCGAACTTAAATCTACTTTCCATAAGCTGTTCAAATGCGTGAGAAAAGGTGATCTTATTCCTGTTTGTATAGATTCGGTGCTATCGAAGACCATGTTTGACGCAGGAGATAATGAATCTACTGGCTTTGTAATCCCAACAGGTGATCCGGATGCAGTAGCCTGGTTCAAAATAGTTACCATTGGCAGTGACAATGGAGAAAACGATCTTTTATCCGATCAATATGTAATCGATCCACTTAAGACCCGTATGATTTCATCCGGTATTGAATCAATCCGTCTCCCAGAAAACGGATATTCCCAATGGGTAAAATTTTTACAACTCCCATCACCATTTCCTTTTACAAAAGTCTCAAAAAATGACCCATCTGTCTTCCAGTATGCAACAGAATTAAGGAAGATTGTTACTACTTGTCTTAATTCTCGCAATGCTAAACTTAAAACTTCCATCTTATTGAACTCAATGTCTAGAGGTTTGGGTAAGACTTCTGTTGTGAGAGATTTATCGCTTAGTCTCGGATTGAACCTTATTGAATTGGATTGCTTTGATATCATAAATCCTGGTGCGGAGTTGAAGACAATTGGTTTATTGAAGGGTAAAATTGATAAATTAATCGAGAATACCGAAGCAAACAAGGGGAGCTTTTACGTCATTTATTTGAAACATATTGAAAATCTTTGTGTTAAATCAAATGAAAATGAACAAGGATCAAATGTTACAACTTCTTTGTCGATGAAGGTTGTACAGTTACTCCAAGAATACTTGAACAATAACTCTAACTTAATATTAATTTCTAGCTGCAATGATGTGGACAAGTTGAATGAAGGTTTGAGACTGATGATTAAATTTCAAATTGACTTTGGGGTGCCATCTGAAAAGGAGAGATTGGAGATTTTCAGGTATCTAATTGATACAGAAGTTACAGGTAGAGTAGTGGAGGATAATTCTGAGGAATTCGATGAAGAAGATTTGGGTGAAGAATTTCAAGATGATATTGATGATGATTTTTCATTATCCTCTTTATCATTTAGCAAGAGAGGTGACGTGACTTATAAGGCCCTTGCTCTTCAGTCCGCAGGTCTTACACCAAGGGACCTCATATCTATTCTCAAAAATGCTAAAAGGTTGGTTATTGCTCGCATGAAGGATGTAGCAGCAACTTTAAATATATCCGTGAGACTGACTGTTGTCATAGGAAATGGTGGGTTACTTCAATTAACCCCTGAAGATTTTAATAAATCAATAAACGAAGCAAGAAATCAATTCAGTGACTCTATTGGTGCTCCTAGGATCCCTAACGTCAAATGGGAAGATATTGGAGGTTTGGACTTGGTTAAGGATGAAATTTTAGATACTATCGATATGCCATTAAAGCATCCAGAATTGTTTAATAATGGTTTAAAGAAAAGGTCGGGTATTTTATTCTATGGTCCACCGGGTACTGGTAAGACATTGTTGGCTAAAGCAATTGCTACCAACTTCTCGTTGAATTTCTTCTCTGTGAAAGGACCTGAATTATTGAATATGTACATCGGAGAATCCGAAGCTAACGTGAGAAGAGTTTTTCAGAGAGCAAGGGACGCTAAACCATGTGTCATCTTCTTCGATGAATTGGATTCTGTTGCACCCAAGAGAGGTAACCAAGGTGACTCGGGCGGTGTTATGGATAGAATTGTATCTCAATTGCTAGCAGAACTCGATGGTATGAGTGGCGGGGGCGAAGGAAGTGGAGATGGTGTGTTTGTAGTTGGGGCTACAAATAGACCCGATTTACTAGATGAGGCTTTACTTAGACCGGGAAGATTCGACAAGATGCTTTACTTAGGTATATCGGATACAAACGAAAAGCAAGCCAAGATTTTGGAAGCCCTTACCAGAAAGTTTCAATTAGCTGATGATGTGGACTTGAATAAAATTGCAGAAAATTGTTCTTTCACTTTCACTGGTGCCGATTTTTATGCCCTCTGTTCTGATTCCATGCTTAATGCTATGACTAGAACTGCCAATGATGTTGATCAAAAGATAAAGAAATTAAATGCACAGCTTGCAGAAGAAGGGAAACCTCAAATATCCTCGCGTTGGTGGTTTGACAATGAGGCTTCTGAAGATGATATCAATGTTTTAGTCACCATGGAAGACTTTGAGAAGGCACAACTGGAATTAAATCCGTCGGTCAGTGCGGAAGAATTGGAGCATTACTTGAGAGTAAGGCAGAACTTCGAGGGAGGAAAGGAAAAGGCAAAGCATCTGAACCAACAAGAAACCCAAGCTAATGGAAATGGCCACATCGAAAATGGAACAATGCATGACTTTATAAATAAAGTGCAAGAGCTTGTCGGAGAGCCAGTAGATGGAATTAGCGATGCGAACGGTAAACCAATTGCAGTTGAAAATGGACTCAGCGATCCAGAGGTTCACCAGTAATCTAACAAACTAGAATTCACATATATAGAGACTCTCCTTCTAATTATATAGTATTTATTAATAAATATATTTATATATCTTCATGTTTTCATGTATTCATTAGGTTCATTAGATTATTAATAAGTATGTAAATTTATGTACAGTGCAATTTTATAAAAAAAGGCTTATGTTCATGTTGAAGCTATCCTCCAGGTTGAGGTGTAGACACCTTCACGGGAGTAGTATCAAAAAGAAGAAAAGGGGAGCCAATAGTTCTACTACTTATCCTTTAGTAAGTAACTCTTTTCCAACACGTTTTTAGCCTGGTTTATCTTCTGCGATATATACTGGCTACCGTGCTTATCTGGGTGATTTACTACTACTAATTTTCTATATCTATCTTTTAGCATCTTTCGATCGAATCGTAAGATGTCATCTCCTTCGATTCCTAAAATCAATAATGCTTCACGTTCTGTCATTTCGTCATCGAATCCTGACTTAGGGTAATTTTGTAGCAAAAACATATGCTGTGCTGCATCTTTATGCCTTTTACCATTAAGTATATCTCTATTGATCTGAGAGGAAGAGTGTAATGTTATGTTATTTAAACTTGCGATCATTTGGGGAGTTAAATGAAGATATTTTCTATATGCACTTATGCTGGCTTTCGCTCCAAGAGCAATGACCGTTGCTCCTATACCTACAATAATGGGCAAAACCATAGTCGTTGTTGTTTTGAAAGCAGTGGCCCGATCAACAGAACGAAGAGCTTACCTACCTGTAAGGAATCGATATATGTCATCTGCAATATACAGGCCATGAAGGTATAGAGAGTGATGTGAGACAGTGCAAGTTGGCAGATTATATACAGGCCCAAACTAGCTGCCTAATATACGGTGAGTGCTACGGTTTAGAGAATATACGGTACTTACAACTCAAAAGCTGTTAATTCACGCTTGAACTACGAAAGAGTAAGAAGAGCTTCCAAAATAGGTATATGAAAGTAAAAATGTGTTCTTCTAAATTCCTTTTGTTAGTAAAAATATTCAAGCACTAAATTCTTGGGCCACAATCAAAGTATATCTTCATGTAGGTGTTAGTTGATTTCAATTTATACCCTAAGACATTGTGTAAATGGGTAAATCATGACGATAACGCATAAAATTTTAATCATTTAATATACTTCAATGGCAAAAAACCCGTATGTACATACAATTTTAAGTGTTAAAGTGCTACTGATGAAAGAAAGAAGAAAAGTAGAAGTGAAAAATTTCACAGCTTTTTTTTTTTTTTCCTAGCAAATCGAGAGGCCCCATCAGTAGCCTTTTGAAGTGTGCCAGGCACGACCTGAAATGGTTGCAACTTTCAGGGCTCCAGAAGCTCTACTGTCGAGTGGTGAATAGAGAAGTGGCTTACAGGACTTGCAACGTCTTATGTATGTTATCTTAAGAGCCTATCATCTAGCTAATATCAACCAATCCCAATTGATTTAAGAATCTGATGCAATCAGGCTTTGTATGTTTTTAGCCCACACTCTCATCTGATCTATATTGTCTAGTTGTTCATCTTCATCTTCATCATTGTAAGTGTGATCTTCACCAGATTTCATTGGGATGGAAGAACTGAAATTCATGCCACTCATACTCGCAGAATTCGAGGCTGATTGTCCATCAACAGGAATACTGGCCCCTATGACTCTTTGTTCGAGAATAACCTGCTCTTTCTGAGTCAATTCTTCTTTTATTCGTTTAGGTATACCACTGCGAAGCAATCTCAACCAATTGTCTATCAATTTAACATGCTTTTCTTCCGAATTGAGTCTCTCAGACTGGTATATGAACTTCTCAAATGTGTTATGCCCAAACCCACCAGCTACATCAACACCAGGTTTGCCATCGTTGCTTCTATTAGAGTTATTCGAAGTACTTATTTCAAAGACGGCATTGCCACTTCTGTTATCAATTTCAGTACTGTTACGATCATGCCCTACTTCCTTTTTCTCTATGGCATCTAAACATTTCATGTTCTGGAATATTTCTGCGCCATCCAACGTGGATGATATGCAATGAAACATGCCCTCTGGCTGTATCTCTATGAAATCATCCACAAAGTCAACCTTCAAGTTGGAAAACTTTCCCAATGTTATTCCTTGAATCACCATTTGTTCTACCTCCAGCTGGCTAATGAATAACTTGTCAGACAAGTACAGCAACCTTATTCTTCTGTAGGACTTGAAAGTATTTGTAAGAATATTGAAACGCAAATGACGAAGTATCTTTGAAGAAGAGTGCTTAAAGATATGGTCATTAACAATGGGATCATCCATCTTGGTCATTACTTCCTGAAATCCTATCAAATTCAAGTCATCGTAGTATTTTATCAACTGAATGAGCAGACTATATTCAGGAAGCTGAGCATAAGTTTGTGTTTCCTGTGATTCGAATGGATTGAACTGATTCTCTGTTAGCAACGAGCAGAGTGCCAAATACTTTAAAATCTTCCTCTTCTCGGAGGAACCTGCCTCATCATAGTTTTTGAAACTCTCGTAAAGCTCTATCCTGGCTCCTTCATAGTTGCCTCTATAGAACTGTATCGTTGCACCACACTGTCTTATGATACCCATAATTCTGGGGTGAGTGACTGCTGTTGTAATCTTCATAGCCCTCTTGTAAAATCCGTTCAACTTAAGTAGGTTCTTAGCCAATTGATCGTTAGCATCTTCATCATGCGAGTACACCACAATCTCCGCAGCAATGAGCTCTAAGGAGTAGGCGTTACGAGTAAGTTCTGAAGCTGTCTGTAGATTCTCATTGATCTGTGCAATTAACTTGGTACACTCGTCCCAGTTCTTGTTTTCAAGGTATATGTTGAGCTTATGCATATTTATCTTGAGCCAAAGTCTACGACCATTCCCGTTCCCATTGCTACCACTTCCCGAAGAGGTTAAACAGCCCAATATAATGTCATAAAAGTTACTGATGAACTGCTGGTCACCGTTGGAGGAATAATTGCTCAACATTCTACTTATACTTTCCTCCACGTAGTTCTGGTTAATTTTGGGTATCACACCTACTAGCTTTCTTAGGTATACTACGGCACTATCGTAGTCATGCTCAGCTACTGAAATCTTGATCAACTGCTTGTAACACTTGAAGATCCATTCTGCATTTTCTTCGGTAGAAGGCACACTGGCCACTTCCTTTAAAGCAGATATGGCAGAATTAGGGTCATCAGCCTTTAGGCATTTTGCGTTATAGTATCTATTCTCCTAGATGAAGCGGTTAGTACAAATCATAGAGACAGAGTATACTGAAGAAATCATCCACATACCATTCCAAAATCTTGGTCGTCGTGTTGCTCATCAAGAACTTCGTCATCCTCCTCCTCCTCTTCGAACTCAAACTCGTAGGACTCCTCGGACATGTAGTTATCATCTTCGTCAGACATAGTTGATTATATGAGGATACTTGGCGGTCCAATGGCGTGCTTCTTCTGTGCTGCTCTAGGGTTGTTATCACTGCTCAAATAGAGAATGTGTAGGTACTGCATATAGGCGAGCATGAAATTGCTGCATTTATGGTGAGCAGCTCGATGGTAATGCCTAAAGGAGATATAGAACGGCTGCGTGGTATAGTGGTAGCCAAACCAACAGAGTATATACGTCTACGGAAGCGCAGAAGAAACCATCTAGGTTTAACTGGCTTTTTTCTTGTTTCCTGGAAGGTGTGTTTCCATGCTGTTGGGCTGTAGTTGTAGAGATGAGCTAAGCGAGATAGACTTAGGCTCTAGCTTGGCAGACAAGACAAAAAATGCCAGGGTTCAAATGTCAGATATGAAACAGTATCAAGTCCAGTCCCAGTGCTTTACCGTTCAGTATAGATGGTCCTAAACCAATAAACTGCATCATTTGCACCTACATCGTGTGTCACTTTAGGAACATCAGTCCAACGATCTATAACGGAAAAATAAGCTGGTATGGCGCAGTGGTAGCGCAGCAGATTGCAAATCTGTTGGTCCTTAGTTCGAATCTGAGTGCTAGCTTATTTCTTTTCTTTCCTTTATTTTTTTTTTTATTTTACCTTCACTGGTTTCTTTCCAATGAAGCTGTTACTTCGCCTTATACCCCTACGCGGCCTTAGTGTGATGTTCTTATCGTACCCACACTTGCTATTCATAGTGGGTGCAATTTGAAAATTTAAATTGAGCGAGGTGCATGAAGAGAAACACCGGTAAGGCAAATTGAACTGCACTGCACCAAGCGTGTTAGAGTAATTGGAATGAAAAAAGTGTATATTGTTAGATATCTACATAATACCACCGTCCTACACATCTCGGTTAATCTAGAATCGTTTTTATTACTTTAATATAGTAGAGAAAGTTGAACAAAGAACCTTGAAACTTATACAACTGCGTTCAATTTTTTTGTAGAATTGAAAAATGGTTTCAAAAAAGCAACTAACTGAAAAAAAAACCAATCTGGAGCCTGTGATTACTGTTTCTTGCTTTCCTTCTGGTGGGGTACCTTTTGCTAATAATAATATTATATTTTGTGAGTGTTTTATTTCTTCTTTAGTGTATCAATTGCAGGTTTCAAATGATTTCGACTTCATATAATACAAATGGCTCATAATCAGTATCTACCAATGAAGCAAACTCGTGTAAGTTACTACCATCACCCTTCTTATCGAAAGCTTGCCCTCCAAAGTATCCATACTTCTCAATTAAATCTTTCTTGGCCTTGCCGATGTTCTTCCCGGTGGTCTTATCAAATTTAATTAACAGACATTCAAACAGTGGTGGTAACCCGTATCTCAAGACACTCTCCACATAAATTCTGATAGCTTTGATGTGGAACCATGCAGAGAAAATGTCAGAGTATGCAGTTTTGGCCAATCTGAGTAAGTCGTTACGTACCTTGGATTCTGTGGCCCTGGTCAAGTCGAATTCCTTTCTCATTTCGTTCAATACTTCCTCTGAGTAAGTGAAATCTGTTCTTGGGTGCCATTTATGCTCTCTTGAAGCGTTGATGAATTCCTGCTGGTATTTGGTGAATAAAGTAACTGCATACAATGTGTATTCGTTATCAGTTGCAACCACAGTGGCGGATCTTGGTATAACAAATTCAGTCAAAGTTTCGTAAGAACTCTTGAAGTCCAGATTCAAAGTCTTAGGAACAGCAATTAAAACGGTGGACAAATGCTCAGAATTCAACACAAAATGTTCTGGCTTGACGATATCATGCAACGATTTAATAGATAAATCACCGTTCTTTTTACGATCGGCGGCAAGGTAGTTGGACTTGGCGGTTTGATAGCTGGAGTACGCAGTTCTAACGTCATTGTCAAGTGCAATGGCCTCGTTAGCAATTACACCAACTAGTTGCTTGATAGGTCTATCGAGTCTATACTTTGAACTATTCCAAGAGAACCTTTCAACATAGTTACATGCAGGTTTTCCAAGCACCAAATTAGCTGAGTTAGAAGAACCACCAGATTTGCTACTAGCAGGGTCTACGGACAGCAAGATATCGACTATTTTAGATACAGAGCCGCCCAACTGTTGGTCTAATTTAGCCAAATCTTCACTTTCTTGCACCAACGAGTCCAAAGTACCAATTTGGAAGTCGTCCAACTTGAATTTGAAAACTGGTGATAAACCCCCGTTCAAATTGGACTTGAGCCATTCTTCAGAATCGGTTGCCTCTGGAAGGGAAACAATGAGATAAGAAGCAATTGGTTCAGACATGGTTTAAATGAATACAATTATCTCAAAAGAAACGAATCGTCGCAATAAATATTTCTCTTCTCGACAAGCTGTGAGGAGGAAAGGGAGCGCTATTAACAGACTCTGTGTTCGGCTTATCGAGATTTATTAGATTGAACGAAATTGATGGTGCAGTTTGGTGCCCGCGAGGAAAAGATGCGGGTAAACGTGAGCATGGAAATTGGTGCGGTGTAGCTGAGAATTACGCAGAGATGGTATGGTAGGGAGCAGTGGGTAATGGGTCGAAGGAGAGGAGGAGAAAGAGGAAGAAGAAATTCAGGGCGACAGGGCAGAGAGCTCAAAAGCATTCTATCTAGAGCCTGTCTATCAGTTCTGATACCGTTGCTGAGCTAGGCTAATGCTGCTTGGCTTTCCAGTCAGTGAGCGCCTACCCTTCGTACTCTGGATGGCCCCAATTATTCAGTGCGGCTCAAAAAAATAGAGAGATCTACGTTAAGTGAGCACTAGCGCAGGACCAGTCTAACTCTTACCTGGCATTTTGCTGGTAAAGCTGCTGGACGATGCTTTTGAGCCAGGAACTAAAAGAGCTCAGAGTGGGAAGCTAAAGAAAGAGAGATTGGTAATGCAATGCAAAAAAAGAGAGTACAGCATCATCTGTGGCTTCTCTTTAGTCAGCGCAATTAACCTTCGTTCTCTATATGACTACGAAATACAGTATGCTATACCATATTCTCGCACCGCAGAACACCATGGACCCAACCCAACCGTACTAGCAAAGAGCCACTCCCCTACTCCCCTACTCTCCTACCCCAGCTTGACTGGCTGCAATTCCCCATCCACAGTCCTGCACACCATTCCCCTCCACCAACCTTCCCTCATCGTCCTGCATACAGCCGCGATGCTTTAGGAACTTTTTTCAGTTAAATTGCATTTGTGATTTATAACTAGCGCTATACCACCAACGGACTAGACTTAATACCAACAAACAATGAGTAAATCGTTAGAAGTATGTATAAATTTACCCTTTGATGCGAAGAGTAAGAGATGTAGATAGTACGGTGGAAAAAAAAATCGAAAAACATGGCGTGAAGAGACCCTCTTTCCCTGTGTAGTATTATTCGATTTTTTTTTTTTGAGTAGGTGAATTAATTTGAAGAAGGGTTTAATTATATAATATATGTGTTTAAGGAAAAAAGGGTTTGAAGATTGGAGTATACTGGAGTGTAATGAGTATACAGAGTATGCACGGAGTACGGCTCTTAATATAACCATCTGAAATGAAAATAAAATAATATGGATCTACTTTCTATTTTGCTTTTTTGCTTTTTGATTTCCATTTTTAAGTTGTTTCCCTTTTTTACTAACTCATATTTTCTATAGGAACGCCTCCAAACTCATTCATCTGCATTTAACGGATTGTTATCCCTTATACCAGCCAAATATTATTATGATGACGCTACTCAAGATCAATGGCAGCAGCAAAAGAAGTCCAAGAAGGAGATCCAAGACAACAAGAGAGCTAAGTTAGACCCTAGCTCTAAAGATGAAGCCGATGACTATACGAATAGCCACGCCAGTGCCAAGGACGTCATGAGTAACAAAGCAAAGAATGCCAAGAGAGTAAATTTACCGACTGCTAATAAGTTCCAGCAGCAGAAGGCTGCTGTGAGCGAAGCACAGGGCGCTGTAGTGGAAGATGGTGAAGAAGATGTCGAGATCCCAGACATGGATGTAAGCGATGGATCTGACTCCGAAAAAAACGAATCTGACGATAACCTTATGCCGGAGAAGACTCTGTTGATATTTGATGATGAAGGAAATGAAGTTGACGCAAAGGCCGATGCTGTAGCCTCGTCTGGCGCAGCTAGCTCCGAAACTCAGAAGCAAAAGAAATCTAAAGTTTCTCCAGAGGAACAAAAGAAAAGACAAGAAAACCTTGCCAAATTGAGAGCCAAGCTCTCGGATAAGATCAATAATATGAAGGAAAAGAGAAAGGCACCAGGCTCTAAAAGCTCGGGAGTGGTACCTAAGTCTAGAGAACAGATTTTAGCCGATCGTAAGAAGAAAGAAGAATTGAAGAGATTGGAGAAATTGAAGAGAAAGAGCGAAGCTATTGAAGATGACGAATCATCTGAAGATGAAGACGACGAAGATGAAGTGGACCAAGACCAAGATGAATCTAGCAGTGTACCTTCTGACGTTTTGTTTGGAAACATTGTGTTTGGAGATGGTTCAAGGGTTACTTCAGATTTAACCAAACTTCGTGCCACAGCAGACAAAAGAAAATTGAAGGGACCAGCCAACAATGATCTCAAGGCTCATTTGAAGAAATTGGAAGCAAAGAAAGCCAGACTTTTAGAGCTTACCCCTGAAGAGCAAACTAAGCAAAAGGATAAGGATCAGTGGAACAGAGTCATGGCACAAGCTGAAGGTATTAAGGTGAAAGATGATGAAAAGTTGTTGAGAAAGGCCCTCAAAAGAAAGGAAAAGCAAAAGTTGAAGAGTGAAATAGAATGGAGAGAGAGAAAGCAAGTGGTCAAAGACACTGTGGCTGCTCGTGCGAAGAGAAGAGAGGAGAATTTGAAGTCTAGAAGAGAAAACAAGGGTAAGAAGAGCAAAAACCAGCCAAAGTTGAAGAAGTTTACTGGATCCGTCAATAAATCCGCTCCAAAGAAGAAGAGAGCAGGGTTTGAAGGAAGTGCTAAGAGTCAAAAGAAGAATAGCAAGTAAACAGAGTTCAAATGAAATAAAAAAAAACGATACTGAAGCACAACCATAGCTAAATAGACCATACGAGCCAGAATTGACTACTTGAACTTAGTTACAACTACTCTTGTCACTTACCGTATGGTGAAGCGTTGCATTAACAAAAAAAAAAGAATAAATTAAAATTGCATATAAGATTATTCATTCTTTCCCTTAAGGGGAGGGAGAAAGAATAACTGAAGAATCCTAAAGTCGTCACTTGGGATCATTTTTCTTCTAAAGAATGGTTTCTAAGCTAAGTCCTTAATTGGAAATCCATAGTTATCAATATTTTACGATTCTCCAACATAATTAAAGGTAACAGAACAAGTACATTAGGTTAAATATACGTTACTAGTAAAAATACAATAAAAGGTAAAAAAAAATGGGTACTGTAGCCAATTCTTCACTCCTTCATGATATATATCTTGTAGTAGAATAGAGTCCTTTGGATTATATCGTAATCATGGGCTTAAACAGTCTGTTTCACTTTCACCGTAGCTGGTTCCCCTGAACAGGATGCGCCTCATTCCCTTTCTGGCGAAATTTCCCATGCACCTCTGCAGCCTTTTGTTTAACCCCTGCATATAGCCTAGACAGCAAATCAAGCGAGAAAAAGATACACGTTATCTCCAAAAGACCCCTGAATAAATTTCACTCTCTTCTTCTTCACCGTTCTTCGACAATAAGTACATTTCAACATGTCAATTCCAATTGCAATCCCTTCCCAAATTAAAGACTTTTTAGGTCACATCGATAAGGTATGTATATATGAGTAAACCGCTCGCAATTGTGCGGCATTAGCCAGAGAGAGGAGGCTCTGGAAATAAGAGGTCAACCGTACACACTTGCTCTCTGAACCTAGCCTAAGAGCCCACCTATTGCGAGTCACTGCATGTTTACGAGCACGTCTTACACCTTAGAAGGAAGTCACACATTTAATTTTTTAGTTTCTTTTGTTTTTCTTGCTTGAATTAATTGGCTTTTCGTGCTTATTTGCGCTTAGTCAGAAGCAGGCAGTTGCAATGTATATAGACTAGTTGTGTGTGAAATTTTTTTTCGGTTCTGGTTCGAGTTTGTCATTTCCCTTTGTTTCGATACTAACATCACAAGCACCCTGTAGCAGACTTATTCGTCTTATCAGAGTTCGAGAAACATTCCGGTTTACCGCGTTCATATGCCGTTATAGTAGCAGGAATAGTATACCTTGCTACAGTCTTTTCAAACGTTGGTGGTATTGGTGAGTTATTATCCAATATCTCTGGCTTCTTGGTTCCTGCATATTATTCGTTACATGCCTTGGGAACCAGCACCACCAAAGACGATACTCAGTTGTTAACCTACTGGGTTGTCTTTGCCTTCTTAAATGTGATCGAGTTTTGGTCACTGGCCATTTTATACTGGATCCCATTTTACTGGTTATTCAAGACTATCGGATTACTTTTCCTTGCTACTCCAAGTACTGGTGCTGCCGATTTGGTTTACACTAACATCCTCCACCCACTTGCCCACAAGCACGTGATTCCACAATTAAAGGAGGAATGATAGACCGGAGATGATGAGATTGATGATTATGGACCAACTTGAATATGGCCCTTTTCAGGTTTAAATTTTTATATAAATACATTGGGACGTTTGAGTCGTTTGGCTCTACGTGACTATACTGACAAACTCCCAATACTGTGTTTGTGTGTCAATTATATATATTCAAATTTATATATATATATATATATATATATATATGTGTGTTTGATAGTTTTCTGTGTAGAGTTGTATTTGAAATTAATACCTTTTTTAGTCATCTATAAAGTGTTTTCGAATCCAGCAAAGTCAAATGTATCCTCAATAGTTTCATTGTTTGCAACATATTTCACTTTAACTCTCAATTTTATCTTTGCACCTTCCTTCCCAACAATCTTTAAGACTTGTTTGATAGTGCTATTTGAAGCGTCTAAGTAGTCCCCACTAGTTGATGTAATTGAAAGCTTTTGGGATTTTGGAACCGCAATCAAAAGTTGAAATTGAGTAATGTGTGTACCAGGGGACTTGGCTACAATATAAGCTTCTACTACCGCTTGTCCTGCCTTAAAAGACTTTGGAGAAAATGAAACAGATATGAGTGAGGAACTGAAAGCTGGTATTGAACTGCTCGATTCAATAATCGGGTTACTTGTGGAGGTGTTGGATTGAGAAGGATTGTCAAACAAATCTAGTATATTAGCATTCCTGTTAGCAATAGAATCTGGTTTATAGTTATTGTTGTCAGCTGCAGCTGCAGAATTCTCAGGAACTGGGCCATCATCCATTAAGTCCAAAAGTAAATCATCGGTAGTAGTAGTACTGCCTGAGCCTGAACCAGATCCCGACAAACTAACCTGCTGCTTCTTTGCCAGCTTTGGGTGTAAACTCAAAGCTTCTCTTTCTTTCATGGGTGGCGCAGGCATCTTGGCCAAAAGCCCCTTCTTCAACTTTTCATTCAGAGCAAATATTTCTTGATACTCTATAGCTCTAATCTGAATTTCAATATTGTTGTCATATGATTTTGAGCTTAAGATGAGTCTAAGCTGCTCTATTGATCTTTCGTCTTGAAATTTCACCGATAACTTTAACACTGTGGTAAGTATGTAAGTAACAAGCAGCACGGTTTCCAGGTCAGTAAAGTTAGAGTTGTTAAGCAAGTCTTCGATTAGTTTCAAGATAAGTTTCTCAGTAACTGCAACAGACTTCCCATTCACTTCAATGTTACCTCCCATTATAAGTTCTCCATATTCACCAAGACACCAGATGGTGACAAGAGAGAGGCCAAACGATCCATTCTCAGTGGTCTGGTATTGCTGCTGTTGATTTTCAAGCAGTAACAGCAATACTTTTCCAACAACGTGCTTTCTCAATTCCATATCTTTACATTGCATAATAAGTGCCAAAATATTCAGAAGTATATCCATTGTGACGTAATTTCCACTGACTTTCAACATTCTAATCAACGTGTCAAAGTGCCACTTATCATTTGGAGCATATTTGTTACTAGCAATCACCAACTGCAGGGTAATATATGGCTTCAAGTCATTGTCGGTACACGCTTCCAAGAATAATAAAACTTCTCTCACCAAGAGTCTAATATTTTGTTCGTTCAAAATTGCAAAAGTCAATTCCAATGCTCTTCTTCTTATCGAGATATCGCCATCTAACAAACATCCAACAATGGTTGCTCTATGTCTCTGAACAGCCATTGGCTCTATTGAAATGACCGTCAACAAGGCATCCAAGGCAACGTATCTGATGTTGTTATCCTTTGTAGAGAGGAACTTCCCTAAAAGATTGACCCCCAAGATCTTCAACGACTGATCAGATTGTATAGCGAAAATGGTCTTTACACATTCATAAAGAATCAGGTGGCCAGCATTCTTCCCGCTGCTACTGGAACCAGCGTCAGTATTACTGCTCTCTATATTGGAAGTAACTTGGGTTAATACATCGTTAAGTTGTTCCAAGTTGGCACTTGAACAAGCCAGGTCCACTGCAAGCATCCTCAATGTTTTCAAGATAGAAACCTGCAAAAATGGATCACTTATGCCCAATACATCATAGTCAGGCATATATCCACTTGTGGCAATTCTTTTCAAATGAGCAATCAATTTGGGGATGAGTTTGACCAACGTTGGCCTCAGTTCCAAATCAACTTCATAAATAATTTGAATTAGCCTTGTGACCCCCAACAAAGTGCTATGGTGTTTATCTTCTATCAACTGGGCAACCTTTGGTAAGAAAATTTCTGCCAAATCTGGATCTTTCTCGATTAACTTGGCCGCTACAAGGCATGCTTTCTTCTTCAAGTATAAGTTGTTGGTGGTGATTATCTTGTCAACGTTTGAGTACAAGTCTCTTGCCAATTCTGGAGATGCAATATTACCCAAGCAACACAATGCCAATCCGACAATGAAAGAGTTGGGATGTTGCATGTCGTTGTCCAACGAGTTGGTCAATAAAGTCAACACTTCCTGGTTCTCGTCAAGCAAGAGCATGGTGGCTAAGTATCCCAATCTCTTGTCTGCAAATCTTGGTGACGACAACAACTTCAAACATTCAACTTGACCGAAGTGCGTCTTCTCTCCCATGATGTAGAGGTAAAGCAACTTCGAAATATTTATTCTTCTAGTCGTTTGATCTAAATTGGGGTCTCTGAACGAGGTACGAATGGAAGCAGATTCCTTACGCACCACAGATCTCTCATCTGCGATAGTTTTCGCCTTTCTCACGGCTTTTATGAACGATTTTAACGAAGCCATAGTCGCCTTAGTTCAATTGAATAACTGTCTGCGTTCTATTTAAAAAAACTGCCGTCTAGCAACTGCTTAACTGTACTACAACCGCCTGACGTGTTTGATCTGAGCTACCAACTGGATGGAGCGGTGAAATTTTGTTTTGTTTTGAATTATATGCAGAACGTATATGTGCAGGATGCGGAATGGCTGAGTGGTAGTTAGTATGGGGAGAAGTATGAAGAGAAAAGTAGGTAGAGGGGCTAGTGGTGATTTCTTTAAAGGGAGAGGTTGATCCACGAGCAAGTATAGCAAGTAAGTCAACTAGATCCCGGATACTTATTTTAGGTCACATTGTTCCATAGATTAACGTGCTCTTCAGGTAATCCTTGCTAGTATGTGTTCCGGCACACGGCGCAGCTGAAAAGATGCTGCATTTCCATGTGCAGGAATATGATCACAGTATCAGATCGCATCTACTAAGAGAAGGGAATGCATAGCTTTAAATAGCTCTTTTCAAGGCATCTGCTAGAAGTATCAAATCTGGAACGGTATGTCTTTGGAACCCGCAACTACTGCTAAAGTGGTGCTTTACACCAGTAATAAAAAACTAGAAATTGAGCTTTGGGCAAAGGAGATTCCCAGCTCATCGATGGCCTTCATCCAGAACTGTCTCAATAAAACATACACTGGCCAGACTTTCAATCGAGTGCTCAAGAATTCCTTGATACAGTCTGATTCTAAAGATCCCAAGTACTTGCTCAATCTTGAAAAACACCCAAGGCTAAAGTTTAGCAAGCGAGGGTTGGTTGGACTAGTAGCTGATGATGCTAGTAAGTGCACTGCAGATTCTTTCTTCATAACATGCAGGGACACACCGGAGCTAAACGCTAGCCATACCATTATTGGTAAGATTGCGGGAGATTCCTACTACACTGTAGTAAATATAAACGATGGTGAGATAAAGGATGGCGATTTGCCAATTCATCCTGTAGAAATAACAGACTGTGAAGTGATAGAGAAATACTTCAAGGATCTTGAGCCTCAACCACAAGAAGTTCCAGAAACTCCGAAGAAAGTAGAGCAAAAGAAACCAAAGAAGTCAAAAGTGAAATTGAACTTAGAATTCGAAGATGATGCTGAGGACGATGGGAGCTTCCAGATAAGATCGGCATTCGAAAGAAGTAAGAAAGATAAGGAAGAAAACACAAATGAATCGCATGTCAACCCTGTGACAGTAGTGAAACAGTCCGACTTACAGAATGACCAAGCAGAAAATGACCCCGTTGATGAAGAAACTAATGGGTCACATAAAACAAATGGAGCAGCTGAAATATTTCAAACTGGGATCGACGAGCAGTCTCCTGAAGTGAATGAAACCAAAGCTTCGTCCCATAAACTAACACTAGTCCGTGATCCAACGGTGGACTCAGACTTCGATCCGTACCTCGATTTATCAGCGGAAGAGGATGTAGACCCAGAACTTATATTCCAGCATACATTTAAAGCATCTACTTGAAAGGATAAAAAAAAAAAACATGCAATTTTAGGCTATATAGAACTTTTTCTAAAAATCACAATCGCTCGTGCAAAAGCAACTCTTATTTATTCAAAAAATGCTTCTGTAGCTCCATTATCATCTTCCCCATTGCCTTCGTCCTGATCAATGGAATAAGGAGAACAATACCCGGGGACATCTTCTCCATGTGTTTCAATAAACTCACCATTCACAACTTTCCCATCCAAGGTACCATAGACAGCGCAATCGTAAAACCACGGATGGTTAGAAAGAGACCCAGCGTCAACCCTGTCTTTTGTTTCAAATGTAAGACATTTTCCAATCAAATCTGCAAGTTGCGCTACATTGGGGTCATCTTTCAGGAAATGATATTTCTCGACGAGAACATTGTGCAATGGCCAGTATTTAAGGTGTGGAATCTTTCTAAAGCGAACCTCATTGTTGCCAGAAGAACTGCTGTTGGTGCTGCAACTACCATTAACACTAGACCCAATCTTGAAGAAATCCTTAGCAAAATTACACTGACTCAAGTATTCCTTGCTAGGGAAACCACCTAATAGTTCTACAATCTGTGCCATGTGGTCATCGTCTCTATCATAATGCTTGCCGTCGTGCGGATCGAATAAGTAATCACCAGTAATCAACTCAAAGATCATGCAGCCGACGGACCAAAGGTCAGTAGATGCTCCCCATTTCTTGTAACCCAATATTATTTCTGGTGATCTATATTGACGAGTTTGTATCTGATCAGTAAAGTGAGTATGCGAGAAAGTTCCATTTCCCAAATCTGCTATCTTCACAGAGATAGAATTATCATCTGTAATTGAGGACGTCATTGAGTTGTTAGATTGGTAAGATGAGTTCTTAGCATTGAGCACCGCATCTGTTGGACTGTGCATTGAAGTGTCAACCAGGTGGTTTCTCATTACGCCAAAGCTGGGTTTCATTGGAGATTCTTGCTTATATGATACATTCTTGAAGACAATATCAGTCGTTATTGAACTTGGTAATGGTTTGGAGGACCTTATTGGAGTATCTGAACCTCTTTTGGATATTTGAGATGAGACTCTCGATTTTCTATAACCACACGACGAAAATGAAGAAGAAGAAGATACATTAGATGACTTACGACCCACCGATGCCTCTTCACCTTCTTTAATGGTAGATTTGGAGGTCTTTCTTGACAAGAAGCTGGACCCACTGTTTTTCTTTTCGTTGTGCTTAGCAATTTTATCGTTTTCAATCATCTTGATCAACTTTGTTATGTCTTTAATTTCAATCAATATATTTTCAGGCTTCAAATCTGTATGAATGACACCACAGTGATGGATGTAATCTAAAGCCAAGAAGATTTGCTTCGCTATCTGTTTAACAATCAACAAAGGCAAACCACCATACGTTTTCAGTTGGTCCATCAATGCACTCAAAGACTTGATGTCAAGGGAGTGAATCTTTTCATCCATTATTTGGCTCGTTCTAGCTTGTGAAACGAGAAATTCATCCCCAATGGAAGAAGCTACTGATGATGGGGGGCAGTCCTGTTCAACAGAAGACTGAGCCGAGGTTGGAAGTGAGGTAGCTTCTGGTGAAGGGTTCAGATTACAAGTAGGACTAATATTATTATTATTGTTACTTCCACCGCTAAGTAAGCCAAGACTCAATTTTGAAATAGTCCTCTTCTTCTTGTCACCACCATTTGTACTACTTGATTGCTGTACTTGCAGTTTATCCTTTCTAGTGCCAAAGTTAAACAGTTGCAAAGTATCAAACGAAAACGCTCCAACAACACCAGTAGCTTTCTGATTTTCCTTTTTCAACTTCAACTCTTCTTTCATACTACTATAAAAGTTCTTGTATTTGCACATCAAGTTGAAGACATTCTCACCAAGAATTTCGAATACCATACAAATATGAGTCCCATTTGGACCCAATATTTCAAAGTTATCCAAAAGTTTCATTACATTTTTAAACCCTGGATGGCCGATTGGTTCGTTGTATTTGTTAAACTGAAACTTTTCGAAATATTGCTTCTGCTTGGATGTAAGATGGTCGCCATGGACAAGAGGCTGGTTGATCGTTTGAAGAAGAGAAATTTCATCTTCTGCTGCTTCAAGGTAATGCTTATTAGACTTGACGAATTTAATAGCCACGTAGTATTCAGAAGTGTCAGTATCCCCCAGTTTATCTGTTCTAGTATCTTTCTTGGCATTATACAAAGATTTGGCCAACCACACAGTGGAAAAATGGCCCCATCCTAACTTTCTTAAAATTATATACTCCCTACCAGGAAGTTCCTTTGAGTAGTATATCTCAGCTTTCGCCACTGGATGATATCCACCTTTTTTGTAGTCGTTGGCATTTTCCTCCTGGAGGGGGTCAAAATTCAAGTCTGATTCACAATCTGAAAGGTAGGCAGTGATATCTGCTTCGGACTCTGCCTCAGAGAGTACATCTTTAGCAGACGAAGCGCTCGCCTCATCGTAGGGATGTATTGGGTAAGTGGATTCAAAATCAGAATCCGTTTCTGAATGAAGCTCAGACGGTATATCTGAGTGTAAGTCAGAGTGTCCAGAACGCCCGTCGTTATCCAATTCCACACCTTCCACACCTCCCTGTGGGCTATTCACACCCTTCTTGACACTAACTCTTAGTATCTCAGTTCTATTCTTTAGTATGCTCTTCAAAGTTGATTTAGGTCTATTATTCTCCTGTCGCACTATCTCCATAGAGCTTCTATCGTCTAACAATCTTTTACCGATCGGGCTGTAATTCATAGGATTGTTATAGTTGGAGTCTTCATCCATGTGGCTGGTCATATCGGAGTTCTGTAAAGATATGCAATCTGTAGTGAAGGATGTGTAACGCTCTTGATAATTGACCAGGAGATGTGAAGGAGAGGTTACGTGCGTAACTGGATGATATTCATCTCTCTTCGAATCGAAGTCGTGATGACCATTCTTGTGATGGCCAGCAACTGCAGATGAGTCGATCTCGATGTGTGCATTAACATGGCTGGGGTTGCCATCACCGCTACAAGAGTCTATGGATTGCACTACAGTGATGTGATTTGCATTGTCAAGTATCGACGGAGGGGCCTGCGTGCTCTGGTTGTTTCCATCTGTGATAGAGGTGTTATATGGAATTGATGGTGGTTGTTCTCGAGGCTGTGAGTGCTCCTCTTGGGCCTTTCTCTCTTCGTTCTCCAAGTGCAGCAAGTAATCCTTGGTGAACTCTTCATCCTTGGTGTTCTTGACTTCGGTTTTCGCTATGGTGACATTTGGGATCTTTTTCTTAAAGAACCCTCCAAAGTTGAACTTGCTTTTCTTCAAGTCAGATTCAGTCATAATCTTTTGTTCAGGTTGATAGCTGATTAAGTCTTGTGCTTTGTTAAGCAATAACATGCCATAAGTATTGACGCAATGTAAGCAGTTGAATGTGAAAACAAATCGAGAATCACTGGAAAATATATATACGTGGTGATGGAGATATGTGTGTAGTTATATCTCTTTCTGTTCTCTTCTCTTCTCTATCTGCCCTCCAAAAACTGTGGGAAGATCAGGCACAAAATTCCTAGTGGTTCGAGCAGTAGGAGTCCCAATACGCAATCGAGCTAAAGAAAGGGAAAAACAAGAACAAAACAGAAACAAAAACTTTAAAAAATATTCTCTCACAGTACTGGAAGGTAATGGAAGATACTGATAGTAACAGTGTTAAAAAAAGTAGACGCCAGGACGAGTCGCAAATGAGTGGTGCCAATTAGTAGATCAAGCTTTTTTTTTTTTGGTATGGCGCAGAATTTTAATTAATTATTTTTTGGTATTTGGGAGGGTGTGCGTGCGGAAGAGTGTATGTAGCACTAAAGCTTGGACCGTCGGGTGGTAGGGTGGTTGGGTACCTATGTGTTTAAACGTAAGGTTGGAGAAAAGAGAAGAAGAAAGAGCGTAGAGAGGAAAAAAGGGGTCCGAAATGTAATTAAGTATTTCAAGCAACCCACTCGCTCTGGTCATAAGTCCATTAATGACAAATCATACTTTTCATCACATCGGTGCTGGGACAATCGGAAAATAAATCATGCACCGTTTACTGGTTTAACCGAGATTTTTTCTTTTTATTAGCCTTTTTTAGCTTTTGGTTTCGGATATAACTGAAGATCGAAAGTCGAGGAATACTACATTACATCATCACAATTGTGGCAGGGAGGAGCACAGTAGGTTTTTTTTTTTTTTTTTTTTTTTATCGAGCTGGAAATTTGACACATTGGACTCCTGATGTTTGCTACATGCTAGGTAACGGATTAGCTTCCTATCATCCTATTCCTTGCCCTATTTTGTATATCTCTAAAATAACCGATATGGGTTTGGAGCAGCTCGTATTTGATACAGCCCTTATTGTCGTCATTTTTCCTTTATAGTTTCATTGCTGCCTTTGCTTATTGGTCACTAGTTTCTCTGGGGTATCAATCCACTTTTCTTTTACTTTGTTGAACTGATGCCCTGGAAAATGCCTTACGGCCCCTCTGTCCCCACTATCCACTTGAAACCCAATTTTTTACACTGGCCCCCCCCGCGAGAATGACAGTGGCCGGGTGCTAAAAAATGCGGAAAATTGCAAATTGTGAGCGACTTATTTACACTAGACGACCATTCCCGCACGCGCGCGACTCCACACTAGTGGGCATTCACCATCGATTCGCGCGGCAGAAAGCAGAGCCTAAATTAGAGTTCGGATTCAGAAAAATACCACCATTGGGCAAATATAAAGCAGTGAGCGAATGTGTTCACCAAAGATTGTGATTGCAAATTGTGAACGAGAAATTTACACTACACGATTCATTCCGGTACCCGGCTCTGCTAAGTTGCATGCTGCTTGAACGCTGTTGGTACGCTGTTTGCACGCTCTTTACACATTGTGCTTAACTACCCAGAATCGACTCGCAGGGAGAAAGCAAAGCCTAAATGAAAACTGAAAAAATCAGAAATAAATTACTGAGCAAGCTAAAGCAAACATTTGTTGCTCTCTGGACAAGTATATATACCTCCAAAGATCAGCAGTGTAAAGTGAAAACTCCTGGTTGCGATACTCTCCTTGGTGATATGACGACCTCCCTCGTTACCTTAGCTGTGTCACACGCCTTCAACTCTATATATATTCTGTGCTCATTTCCTTACTTTCACCCAGCGCCCATCCCGCCGTGAGACTCGTAAATTTTTGTTCTCCCGTAAAATATTTCCCATAAAAGAAATGGAAACTACAATAGAAACAGTCGTCTTAACAATTGATCAGTAGAGGCATAATTTCATTGCAATTATTACTGAATGTAGGCATCCGTCCGTCAAGCTCCCTTCCTCCTGGCTGGTACCCTGTACTATTGTATCTTA
Source organism: Dujonia railenensis (assembly GCA_935541525.1). Lineage (NCBI taxonomy): Eukaryota > Fungi > Ascomycota > Pichiomycetes > Serinales > Debaryomycetaceae > Dujonia > Dujonia railenensis. The sequence goes on from CAKXYY010000023.1 coordinate 143,241, forward strand.
CCTATCTTTACTCTTTTTCTTTTTTTTTTTTTGCAATACAGTTTAACCACTGGCACTGAATTTAAGCTGTAACCTTAATTTTGCCCAACATTTGGAATTTAAGAACATCTACCTTGATTGAACAATCTATGTGATCTGAGTATCAAGGCGCTATCAGCACATACCAAATTCACCTGATAAAATAGTCTTGCCCGACCTGATCGATTTTGACTTTCTAAGAATGGTCAATTTTTAGTACATCAGGTACACTTCCACATGATTTTGAACAATGTGGAGAAGTAAGGTATGGAAGGAATTTGTTGGGCGCAGAAACAGGTTGATGCCTAAAGGTATATGATAAGTGCAGATCGTACAGCAAGAGAAAAAAAAATATTGCTATCCAAGAAAGCATATACTTGCTAAAGGAAAGATAGATCTAATTGTTCTTTTGAAAAGGGAAAACTTATACTCGACATTTATAAAGTACTGGCCAGAATGTTGTCTCAGGGACCTAATATAGGGTGTATGTATATCTAAAGTTGCTACTGGTAGTATGATAGTAGAGATGGATGAGTAGGAGTCACAGAATGCGACATCGGCAAATACGCAATCTCGAAAGTTAATTCCAGAGTGAGTCTCCTGAATGGGCTCGTTGCTTTAGTTAACTCTAGTCTCATGATGTCTGGCTCAAGGATTCTTGAATAAGCTTGAACCAAGTACACATTCCATGATAATTCGTAAACGCTTCTTGACCCTCTCCACAATTTGTACTTCTTCTCATAGCATTCGCTCTCTTATTCTTTTATGATGGCTGCGAGCATCTACTAACTGTACAGTTGACGTAAACATTCTTGAAAACTATTCGGAAGATCCAAACATTGAGTTATCTTTCCCGTTACCAACGGATAAGGATACATATGTAGACTTGGAGGCCAATGAGAAGGTAGCCAACACTTGGTCAATTCTCCAGAACTTCATTAAATTCACCACTGGTGTGGACTGGGACAGTATCTACCACCCCAATGAGTACACTTATTCTATCAATAAGTACTCAAGTGCATTTAACACGAAGATGGCAAACTACATGAAGGACAGATTAGAGAACTCCGACGAAAAGCTCGACGAGTGTGTAGACTCTTTGGTGAACCAGGAGATCAGATTGAATTTAATTCAAGGTAAGGATTATGTAAGGCGGTTCAAAGAAGTTAAGGAATTCATGGTTAAGTATTACACCCAGGAGAATGAGAAGAACTTGCCTAAGTTTATGACTAGATCTTACATGAGAGTATGTTACTTGACAATTATGTCCCTTATGAAGAAGATGTTTCCCAACGGGATTTGGTGTAGTAGAGAAGAATTCTCAAAGTTGCACCAAAAATATTTGGAAAACCCCATGTCAATCATATTCTTGCCAAACCATCAATCGCATATTGATTATATAATTTTGCATTTAGTCGCCATTAGATTCCAATTATCGACCCCAACTGTCATCGCTGGTGAAAATTTGAACGTTGCTGTCTTTGGATCTATCTTGAAAGGTTTGGGTGCCATTTTCATCAAAAGGTCTTTCAATAATGAAATGTACACTGAGAGAAACTTGGCCAATTTTATCGAATTTACCTTGTTGAACAAGATTCATTTCGAAGTGTTTATTGAAGGTACTAGATCAAGAGACGGGAAATTGCTTCTTCCTAAGTACGGAATTTTGAAGACTTTGGCTAATATCTACATTAAACAAAGAGAGGAAGAAGGTAATGACAACTTTGATATGTTGATGCTCCCAGTCTCCATTAGTTATGAAAGGATTTATGAAGCTGATGGATATTTAAGTGAATTGATGGGAAAGGATAAAGTAAAGGAATCCGGTGCCACTATTTTCAAAAATGGTCTTCGCCATTTCTTTGGTGGCAGCGAAGGATTAAGCAATATCAACGAAGATTATGACAATTCTACTAGACATTTGCATGGAAAAATATACATTAAGCTCGGAAACTTTTTCAGTCTTTCGGACTTCATCGAACTGGATTTGAAATCTGCTTCTGATATGGACTTAATCCCCGGTAGCAAGGTTAACTTAAAGAAATTGGGTTACAAAGTGTTGCATGAGATCAATAGATGCTCCTTTCTTCCAAAGATTTCTATCATTGGAGCGGCAATACAGACCCATTATAATTTGTATAAACGCCAAAGATTTGATATTTATCAACTTGTTCCAATTATGAGATTACTTATCGAAGCATTTAAGGAGGAAGAGAGCGAGAACATTATTAATATGTCGCTATTAGAAAGTTTATCCAGTAGCCTGGATAAGGAATTGGTGGAAATGACCAGGGAACAAATGCCACACTTCCTCAGAGAAATCAAAGTTAATTTGAAGACTAATGAAATCATAATTAAAGATTCAATGGAATTGTTGTACTACAAGAATCTCACAGTTCATGTTATAGTTCATAAAGCCCTTGCTAGTTTTATTTTACTCAGTTTGACGGACAATATGAGGAATGCAAATATTCTCCACAAGATGTTTTACATCTTTACCGGATTCTTAAAGCACGAGTTCCTTTTCGACTATGACTATAATGACAAACACAAATTATCTAATATTTTGAAAAGTTTGGTTGCGAATGGCAAGATAGAAAGGGTATTCCCTAACCCTAATCTGCTGCGTCCTTCTTATAAAATTATTGATTACCATTATCTTAACTGCTTTTCAGAAATCATTAAGCCATTCATAGAATCATATCTGATTTGCATATACCATTTGAACAATATTATTACTAAATTCAACGAGGAGCATGGCTTTGTCGATTTCAAGAAATTGGCTATTGATGATACAGGAATTGACTATCCACATACAAAATCCCTCTTTAAAGCAATCCAGTCAAACCAGGATTCTAAGAGCCTTAATCACATTGAAAGTACTAACAAGCAATACTTAATGTCGTGTTTGTATTACATCAATAACTTGCAATTGATAGAAATCATCAAGAATAAGAGAAGAACTAAGGCATTTGTGTTGATATCAAATGGGAAGGATTTACATTTCATCTACACATTCTTAAACACCCTTTTAAGATGTAGCACACAGCTTGGGGCAGGAGACGACAATGACACTATCAATGAAATATCTGTTGGTTATATGATTGACATTATTGACAAGAACTTTGAAAGAGATCCTGAGGAATTGGTTACTTCGACAGAGAATTTTGAATCGGGCAAGCTTGTTGATGTTAGTTTAAAGAGCAAGTTTTGAGTAACTGTTTCAATCATATATAGTTCGTTTTTAACTCTTTATAATTTTGCATTTAATAAATACTTTTTTGATGGCGCTTTGACAACTGAGTTACCTGTAGACTTGGCTGGAGAATCCAGGATTTTCTGCCTAATACGGCAAAAGTAAGTGTGTCTAGAAAGTATCTAGCAGGTTAACAGGATAGTAGGCTACGAAGCTAGGCGCAGAGAGAAGAAATTAAGCGCTCTCGCCTAGATTTTCGTCCGCAGGACGCAGTTACTACACTGAACGAATTCCAAGAGATATTTGACGTCTCAACCAGACCTATCTTGGTGTAGATCTTGATCAAATTTTACGGAAGGTTGTTGCCTTAAGGACACACTTTGCATTGAAATGCTTCAACTACGGAAAAAATACTGTAATATTATATAGCACAATTATGTTGTAGTCTCGTAAATGTGAAATGCTCCACATGCCGATGACGCCGTGAACATCTACGTGTTTTCGTTACTTGAAGTAAATATTTACATACGCCAAACGCGACTGAGTAATGGAGTTAGTCATCGGACATAGTAGAAGAAGAAGAAGCAGAGAGACGTCATGAGAAGACAGACTTAGCGAGAGCAGCAAGAAAATATCAAGAAAAAGACTTTCCGTTTTTCTTTCCAGTAAGCTCGCCAGACTGTTGCACCTTCCCACTCCAGCAGATTAAGCTTTTAGGGTCCCTAAGGGCTGCTTCGACCTAGAGTTGACACACCGAAATCCAGTAGAGCCTTGCCTGCATACAGCATAAGAGAAAAAAAAAGAAATAAAAATAAATATTCGTCGCTCTAATCGTAACTAGCCGACGCCCCTATTCCGTTTTAGTAACGCACGACAACAGCTGTCTTCCAGCAGCGAGCGCTAGCACAGTAGCGCGCACTGTGCAACCACTTACATACTCACTCACTAGGTACAGTAGGCTAAGCTCACACACCAATGGAGGCTCATACTAGCCATTGCTTTACAAGGAAGCAACCAATAGTCGACCACTAGTCAACCACACGACCGGAGCTAACTGTAGACACTAAATTTAGCAACAGTACCACACCATTGCTGTGGTCCCCGCCCCCTCGATGGTACTGGTTCTCTTCTCTTCAATCCCTCAGCCTTCTCTGACTTTTTTTTTCTGCACTGCGTATTTCAGCGTTATCATTTTTTGACGTCATTCATCTTCCCCTATATTCTTCTTCTTTAGAGTTGCTGCTTACTGGGAACAAAGTTTGGATTTCTTTTTTTTTTTTTTTTCCTTTTTTCGCTATTCTCTTCCTGGCATCGCCCCATAGTAATAAGTGACTGTAGGCTAAAAAAATAACAGCAAAAAAACGGGCTATTCTTATATTATAAGTCAGTTGGCACTTGATTCCTAAAAGTATTTCCTTGCAGCCTCTTTCTGGAGATACAAAACTATCGCAAAGTAGAAGACTTCTAGCTAACACTCCAACCGTTTGACGTTTGTTTTTCTTAGTTCCTTACCCGCTGAAATAAGAAAGTTTACGTCTTGCACACAGGCACACACTTTCCCCTATTAGCTAGACCTGCTATAAACTATTGATCTGCTGAGACTGTTGTTGTCTTTCATCTTTTCAAATAGGAACAAACAGTATACACGCCTCACCCGAATCACTTCAGGCATTACCATCCACCAATCGAACACTGAACTGCACTCTATCGGTTCCTCCCTTAGACACGAACCTCGGCCGCTCCCTTCCCCCATAAAGACAGGCGCCGAATTTTTCAAGCCAAAACAAACAATTAAAAAATAGGAGTACCTCCTTGAACACTTTTATAACGCATTTGTAGGTGTACAACATGAGGAAAGAGGTCAAGTATATCATTGGAGCGCATGTAGCGCTAGTGTTGTTTCTCGTTTGGCAAACGTTTGACTTAATCACTTTGCTCAATGACGACTCGTTCTCTGATGCGTTGCTCGATGGAGATTTAAACCCTCCTAACGGAGTCTTGGAGAAGCCTGCTATTATCCCCAAGATTATTCATCAAACTTACAAGACTGAAAAGATTCCGGAAGCTTGGCAACCTGGCCAACAAGCGTGTATTGATTTACACCCTGACTACAAGTACATCTTATGGACCGACGACATGGCCAGAGAATTCATTCTGGAAGAGTACCCATGGTTCTTGAAAACCTGGGACGGATACAAGTACCCAATTGAGAGAGCAGATGCCATCCGTTACTTTGCCCTTGTTTACTATGGTGGTGTTTACATCGACTTGGACGACGGATGCGAACGTAGATTAGACCCATTACTTACTGTGCCGGCATTCGTCAGGAAAACCATCCCCACAGGGATCTCGAACGACGTTATGGGTTCTGTTCCTAGACATCCTTTCTTCTTGAAGGTGTTGGATTCATTAGAACGTTATGACAGGAACTGGCTTGTTCCTTACATCACCATTATGTATTCGACTGGTCCACTTTTCCTCTCTGTCATTTGGAAACAATATAAGAGATGGGGAGTTCCAGAATCTGGTAAAGTTAGGATTTTACTTCCTCGTGATTACAAGACTCACACTTACTCCTTTTTTGCAATTGCTCCAGGTTCGCTGTGGCACATGGACGATGCCAAATTTATCAAGTCTTTGGCCAATCACATTGCGTTGGCAGTCTTCTGTGGATTTGTCATTGCCGCTTTGGTTTTTTACTTAGAGTACTTGTTCTACTCATTCGTGATTTCGAGCCATGCTAAGAAATTGGGTAGGAAGTTGAGATCATTTGCATGCTTCTGGAATTGGCAGTTGATTAGGTCCACCACAAATGCAACCATAAAGAGGAGATCAAGAAAGGACTCCAACTTACCTGTTCAAATTGATTTAGAGAAGATTGAAAATGAACAAGAGGTTCCTTTAAGCGTAGGTGAAATCGTTTAAACCAACTAATGCTATCGCATAACCAAAATAAAAGAAATGAAAACGACACACCCTCCCTCACAGCTATGTGCAACCTATATGACCTAAAGAAAGGGGCATGTTTTACGAGCCATATGATAACAAACATTTAATATTAATAGACACACTTTGTACTATAGAAAGGGCCCACATAGGCTCTCAACACTCATTTAAATAAATAATGTCAATAATAAATAAATATACAATAATCAATAATCAATAAGAACTACTGTTACTTGTAAGATACTTCTATTTCTGCTACACCTTCAACTTGTACCTCTTGTATGCCTCTATTCATTTCTATGTAAACTTTTTTAACTCCCTCTATCTACTATTTTCAGCTTGTAACATCTTCAAGTTCAATTTCTTGTATCTTTCTTGCTCATCCTTCTTCAAGAGATCCTTCACCATATCGGTAAGCTCCTCAGCAATCAAAAGAGCCCTGCTGCTCAAGTCCATCAACATCGTAGCATCAATAGGTAACCCTCCGCTCTTCAGTATCTGAATAAGCTCTCTGTTCTTGTTTATAGTAATCACAAGGGTACCATCTCTAAGAAGCTCCTCTTGCTGGGTGCAATCTATTATGGAGATCTCTTCGTTTAAATCTCCCTTGATGTTCTCCTCTACCGCTCCAGGGTTAAAGAATGAGAAGGAAACGCAAATGGGGACATGGAGAATGGAGAGAGCCACTGGTTGTCTCTCATCCAACAGATGAATGATTATATCCTCTCCATTTACAGAAATATCTGGTTTCTTGAAGTGCTGCAAGGCAGTCATAACTCCCAAACAAGCACTGTCAATGAGCCCACCATCGAAGTTCAAGAAATGTATGTCAGCTCTGATCAGCCATACTTTGCTACCTGCTACTATACACAAAGACTCCAAATCAAGAGCATTGGACCTACGAATAGCCTTTTCAATCAATCTGGATATCAATACTTCGTCATCTGTGTTCTTTCCGTTTTCAAAGTGTGGAGATGCCATTGGTGAAATTTCTGTGTTTATCGTGAACAAGCCTTCAAAAGGTCTGTCCTCGTACGGTTGCAATATCTCAGCGGAGATTCGTACGGCCAACTTGGTGAGGCCCCACTCTATTTCAACAAACCCATAAAGATCAGGAGATAGCGATATGATGGGTTTTCTCGACTCAAGAAGAGATCTGCCGTCTGTTCTGATGCCTAGTTTCAATGCCTCTCTGACAAAGTGCTCCTGGTTTGTGGAAATATCTATATCTTTACCCATTTTTTAAAAGATGTATATAGAGCCGCTATTTTTATTCGCAGCTATTATTCTCAGGTATAAATACTTTGTATATCTGCTACTAAAAGGTTGAAAATACTTTCTTTTGTGTGTGTTTCATCTGCCTCTTTACTCACTGTTCTTCTGTTAGCTCAACTCATCGATTCAGCGGAAGTGAAAATTGATGTTCCTGTATATAGCACTATATGAAAATGTATGTGCAGTACATACATATGGGTTGCAATCCCATGGATTTATGAACGATGCTATCCGGTCTAAACCTGGCCGCATTCCTTCTTAAGATATCTTATTGGGTCTATTAATACTAAACGGTACAGTTTGTGAGTGATTTGATCGAAGTATTGGATCAAAATTAAAAGGATACTTACTAATTTTTGACTAAACATCAATTTATGTATGTTAAGAGTATGTGCTTCATCCTACATGATCAAATATAGAAATACCACGGTTACAGGTGTCCATACAGAACGCTTGAACGCATACTGTGGTTAATTGTGGCAAGGAAGTTGAGAAAATATTCTTTCATGTTTCTCCACGCAAGTAAAGGAAGAATAACGCCGAATTTTACTTCCAACAATTTACTCTCTTAGCTCTTTCGCTTCCTGACGAAAGCGTTCAAACCAACTGTAATTCTCTTGATTGAGGTAGAGGCTCTTTTTACCCTAAGTATGATGCTTATTTTAAGGAGTTTTGCTATTTTAGAGACTCACTAAGAATATTGGCTTATTGGCTGGCTTGGCAATCGAGAACACTCAGAACATAAGCTTACTAGCAAGTTTGACAATCGACCCTGCGTTTATCTTAAACGAATTCATTCAGAAGTTACGCAGATGGCAATGACAACTGGAAACAAAGAGCGATAAGATGATCAATGATCATTATCGCCAACTCTCTATTATTTCTGATTTAGATAAGATAAGAAAATGGAGCAGGTAACGAAAAATTCCAAACTCCCTTGGCTAACCGCCTATTGACGAAATCGCAACCAGGTGTCTTAAAGAGATGTACCGATTATTGCCAATCAAGATAAGGCATGAAATACAGTATTTACGTATCTGCAAGATTGAAGAGGAATTCCCTGCTTATCTTCATCCAATATCATGCCTCAGGGATTTGGCAGAATGAAATACAGCAACGGAAAACTGTTACACCATTTTTAGAAGTCGTACATCCGTGCCATTTAGTTTTAGGGGAAACAATTCTGAATCCCACCCAAATTTACTATTTTCAATTTAAGCATGGCTAAATGGTTTTGATTGCACTATGAAATACCCTTTTGTAAGGCACTTGATACTTCGACTAAACTGTCGTAAAATTGCTAGGTAGAAGCCGAGTCTAGCACCTTTGGTATTTAATAATTCCTACTATACCACATATTGTTCCAGTTTCCCTCTATCATATCTCAATTTTATGCTCCCTTACCTTATCTTCGAGCCATAGAGCGTTAAAAAGTAACTGCAAGTGTTTGACATATGCAGTAGAATCCAAGAGTGATTGCGCCAATTATCAGTAGATATTAGAAGAGATGCATGCTGCTATACTTAGGCGTTCCCATACTTTGTCTAGTATGATCATTGCCGTATTAATAGACTAGCGATTCCATGCTCTGGGTGATCCGTGACGAAAACTTAATTGGATATCAAGATTAATCATGTCTAACTTGAAAGCTATTACCAGTATAGGATCCGTTGTTCTCTCTGAGAACGGGAATGTCTTCGAAAAGTGGGCAAATGAAAAAGATTCAGGTGAGGATTTCCATCATGTTCCTTTGGAAGAGTTTTTGTTCGAGGCAAGAGTCCAGAGAGAATTGGAAAAGTCTGAAGATTGGGGAGAAGCTGCTGCAACTGTTCCCTTAATGGAATTAATTAAAGTCAATTTTTTTGGCTTCACTCCTAGAAACACCACTCCGAAACTATCACCAAAGGAGAAAAGCTCCGATGTCGTATCGGAACAAGAATTATGTTCTGAGTCTGCTACAGATAGTCCTCCGCTGGAAGTTGAAGTTGCAAATAGAATGGCTAGAACCGCTTCCTGGGGTTCTGTATTCTACTTGATTACGACTGATATTCTCGGTCCGCAGAATGCGCCATATGCAATTGCACAATTGGGATATGTTCCTGGGAGTTTATTATACTTTCTCTTTGGTATAGTGGCTGCTTATACCGGATATCTTTTGTGGGTTCAATTTATTGCTCTTGACTCACATAAGTATCCCTTGAGAAGCTTTGGAGATGTTGTGGGTCGTATATATGGTAGGGAAGCAAGGTATGTTGTGGATGTATTCCAAGTAGTTCAATTAATATTCAATGTCGCTATTATTATTCTTGGAAATGGACAAGGCTTATCGCAAATGGCAAAAGGTAGAAGTTGCTATACTATCTTGATATTTGTTTGGGCAATTGCAGGTGCAATAGTTGGTCAAATTAAGTCATTACAAAAATTTGGCTTTTTGGCTAATTTAGCTATTTGGATTAACGTTTTCATCATTATTGTAACTATTGTATGTGCCGCCAAGGAGCCTCCAAATTATATATTAGCTCAGCACTCTGGGATTGCAATCGGTCCGGTAGTCACAAAAGTGATCAAGAGTGGGGCGGGTGAGGTAGCTTTCACTGGTCAATTGGGTGCCTGTATGAATATCATTTATGCTTATGGGGGAGCTATGGTATTCATAGAATTTATGTCCGAAATGAAAAGACCATGGGATTTCATTAAGGGTATGGCATGTGCCCAGACATTTATATTCGTTGTCTACTTAGTATTCGGATTGCTCGTTTATCATTATCAAGGTCAATTTGTATCTAACCCTGCAAATCAAGGAATCAGTAGCTATGTTTGGCAAACTATAACTAATTCATTTAGTTTAGTTTCATCTCTTATTGCGGGAGGACTTTATGGAAATGTAGGGATGAAGGTGTTCTACGTGGCTTTTATTCAAAAACTTTTCCATACTCCAGATCTTGATTCTAAAGTTGGAAGGTTTATCTGGATTGGGCTCGTTATTATTTACTGGGCCATAGCTTTCATCATTGCAGCAGCAATTCCTCAATTTTCCTCCTTGACCAGTCTTATTAGTGCGATCTGTATTTTACAGTTTACATACACCTTCCCTCCCATCATGCAATTTGGTTTGGATATTCAAGTTGGTGCGCTCGATGGTGATGGACCCTATGATCCCATCAAGAAGATTACTAACAGGGTGGATTCCTGGAGAAACCTTTCCAGATGGACACGAGGATACAAGAAACACTGGTTCAGAAACACTTGTAACCTTATCCTCTTTTTGGCTTCGTTAGCTACTGCTGGCCTTGGTCTCTATTCTAGTGGTGAGCTGCTTGCTGCCGCCTATAGATCTGGTGCTGTTACATCTTTCACCTGTCATTCAACAGTGGCATGAATATGCCCTCTGCCATATTTAGAATTGTAAACCTCTTTTTGTGCAATACATATTTCATGTCATTAAGGTGCAATTGCTTTTTCTCGATGAAGATTGTAAACAACGTAGCACTGAACTCCTCCATTTGCAGCCATTGAGCTTCTTCTTTGGAACAATAACTGGTCCCGGTTGGCAGACTGCATATAAACCCTCTCGAATTCACGAGCGCTTTGAGTTTTTGGAAATTTCAAGCGTTTCCAAAATTCGCCACTACTGAAAGAAAGACATTACTTCTTTGCACTCTAAGTTGCATTATATTGGTTTAAGTTGTGTAATCTGAGTATACAATATGTTGAAGAGATATTTGGCTACACTGAGACCAGAACTACAAGCATTTGCTGGCAGAATGGCCGGAGTTAGAGCAATATCTCCGTTGACGTTAAATGCTGTTCGTTCTTTCAGTAACAACTCCACTGCCCCATCTCTTTCGTTCTTCCAGAGGGAAAGACTTCCAGCTAACACTGTAATCAGATTTGTCCCTCAGCAAACAGCATGGATTGTGGAAAGAATGGGGAAATTTAACAGGATATTGCCACCAGGTATAGCATTTCTTATCCCAGTGCTTGATAAGATTACCTACGTTCAATCGTTGAAGGAAAATGCCGTGGAAATCCCTTCGCAGAATGCTATCACAGCCGACAACGTGTCTCTTGAACTAGATGGGATCCTTTACATTAGAGTCATTGACCCATATAAGGCATCTTATGGAGTTCAAGATTTCCAATTCGCCATTTCCCAGTTGGCACAGACCACCATGAGATCCGAAATTGGTTCAATGACCCTTGACGCTGTATTGAAAGAAAGACAGCAGTTGAACCAGAATATAAATAGAGCCATCAATGAGGCAGCACGTGAACATTGGGGTGTTGAATGTCTCAGATACGAGATTAGAGATATTCACCCACCTCAGAACGTCTTGGACGCAATGCACAGACAAGTCTCTGCTGAACGTTCCAAAAGAGCAGAAATCTTAGAATCTGAAGGTACCAGACAGTCTAGGATCAATATCGCTGAGGGTGAAAAGCAGTCTGTGATTTTGCAGTCTGAAGCTCAAAGAGAACAGCAGATTAACGCTGCTCAAGGTGAAGCTCAGCTGATCTTACTTAAAGCTGATGCCACTGCTTTAGGATTGGCTAAAGTGGCACAAGCTATCAAAGAGACGCCAGGTGGTGACAAGGCTGTCTCGTTGCAAGTGGCACAAGAGTATGTCAAAGAGTTTGGTAAATTGGCCAAGGAATCCAATACTGTCGTCATCCCATCCAACTTGGGAGACATGGGTAATTGGATGGCCAGTGGGTTGTCTATCTACGAAAACTTGAACAAGACAATCACCAAGAAGTAAGTTAGTTCAGCTGAGTAGAAAACATCAAAACCCTATAGTTATTGAAGAGAGGAATCCTTAGTCCTTAATCCTGTTAATAGTATTTGTATGTTATATATATGTATATGTATATACAACGATCTAATGCCCTAAAATATTGTCTAATTATCATGTATCTTTCGTTTCAACGGCCAATGCCCGCTAGCCAGTTCTACTTAACAATTCATCTTCTATCTTATGTTGCCTTTTTGAAAAATCCATCCAATGCACCCTTACCCACTGCAACTTTCTTGACCGGTTTCTTCTTCGGATCTGGCTTCTTCTTGCCCTTGCTATTAGCAGATGCCTTTGCTGATGATTCTGCAATGTCGTTCATGTTCTGTTCAACCATGGCCAAGTCCTTCTTCTTCTGTTCTAATTCCTTCAAATGTAAGTCGTACTTGGAGAAATCGGAAGACTGCGTCTTCAAGTACTCATCTAAAACGGAAGGTAAGCAGTACGAGCCAAGTACCAAGTCGACTACATGCTTTTCCACTGCTAGCCTCAAGATTTCTTCAGGGATAGAGGTTTGGTCCTGGTTTCTTTCATAAAGTTTTGATTTTATATGCTGAAGGAACTGGGTTTGACTACTTGGAGCCAGCTTGAGATCGGAAGAGAGAAAATGCTCTACCAATTTTGCAACTTTACTCTTTAAGAATGTCATGGTCACTGGCATCGAGAATTTATAGAAGGTTTCGCCATTTTCCACGATTGTATCACAAATTAGCGGAAGGCAATCCAAATATAAAGACTGTGGTAATTCCTGAACCCACGGATCGTCATATAACCCGGATAAAGTATCGATAAAGTCTTCAATTGTGATGAACCTCTTGCTGAAGGTTGCAGCATGGGTGCAAAATATCGAAGCGAGCAAATATGCAGGATTGAAGATAGAACTCACTACGAGGTTGGGTGATTGAAGTATGTACCCACCAGATACCACAGTAGACGAAAGCTTGGTTTCCTTTTGAGCGCTAGTCTCTATTATCCACGATTTCACTGAATCGGAGCTCTTTGGTAGCAGAATATTGTTGCTGGAGTAAGGGTTAATCCCATTCACTTCTCTTAGCTCGAAGATCTTATACGCACTGTCATCTTCAGTAAACAAATATGACTTTTTGGTTGACAATTCTGCAGGGTTTGGAAGGTTTATGATCTTGAAAGTGGAATACTGATCTGGAAGGACGATGATTTTCGTCTGGCTATCAACAGTCATATCTTTTAACGGATCTACTAGGCGGAAAGAGACATACCTAGAGAGAGTACAAGCGAGTGTAGAAACGCGTCAACTATTTTCTTTTCCAGGCTCTGTGAGTTTTCGCATTTCTCGATGCGTTTGCCGAGAACATGCATGAGAGCTTTTCGCAGCCATCAGGATGAGTATAGAAGTTAGGTATGGGCCATCCGATTGATGGTATATGGGCATACAACATTAGTGTAAGCTATTCAGATGATTGTATGTGAGTATGGAAAGGGATGATTACATGTGAGTATAAAATAGAGGCACGCGCAGTAAGAAGATGAGAGGCTTTTCGCAGCCATTTCTACATGGATAGTCAATAAATAAATAAATAATGCTAGTGATAGCTAAGAAATATGTACCTAGAAGCTGAATTGCTTCAGTTTTGCAAGTTATAGCCCAACCCAGCTGTTAATTGTATCCTTTACGCTGACAATAGCAGCCATGATAACCATAATTGTTCCAAACACACTAAATGCTAATGAACTCATCAGTGCAGCCCTGGGATCGACATTTAATAAATGGGCAGTTGCAATGGCCCCACAGTTTATGCCTAGACTAACCCCTCTGGTAACATAGTCGTTTTTCGGTACCCTTAAGAACTTAAATAGTTGATCGCCCACAAGTACTCCACAGATCCCACTCAAAATAGTACAGCAAGCCATAAGTGAGACTGAGCCGTCCAATGAGGTGATCAAAGGAGTACCGAGAGCTAAAGTCACTGACCTTCCGATGAACCCTATCGCTCTGGTGGGTGCTATTCCGATGTGGTAGCAAAATAATGGATAGCAAAAGAATGTTAATGCAATGGAAACCAATAGTGGTGGCATTAGGACCCAAAAATTTCTAGTAAAGTCCTTTCTATGAGTAAACATGGGTAACAGCAATGAAACAATAGAAATATCCATTAATGATGATAAAACATCTCCACATCCTGGCCACTTTGGTGTTCCAGTACGATCATCTTCTGGTAATTCATTAATGCCCACTAGGTTTCCACTTTCGGCCAACACTTTGTCATTGAATAAGTTTAAGTAATTCTTTCCAGTTTTATAGTACTTCAAATCGTCAATAAAACCCTTTGGCTGTCCTTTGTGATATATCAATGAACCTATGAAGAGAACGAACAAAATTTCTGCAGTCAGAATTAATATAGGGTGGGCAATTTTCTTCAAAGCGGGAAACTTTTGTGGGATAAGCAAGGCAATATAAAAAGAGATGATTGTAACACCCAAATGGTAGGGGAGGAAAGTGTGAATGGAAGTTATATAGTATAATGGCAACGACACTATGAAAAGGACCGTGTAAAGAATCCAATCAATATAATTTGTTAGGAAGATCGTAAGCCTTTGAGTATTAGGAGAAAGGCTATTCATGATCGATTCTTTGGTAGTCTCGCTCTTTGTAGTCGTTAAAGAGGGGGGAATTGATTGGGATTCCTCATCGTCTGGACTTTCATCTCCAGATATAGGCGTTAATGTCCCAGTTGGTGCATTTGAAGAAGCCATAGTAGATGGGAGTATAGAAGTACGACCATCTCTTAAATATACCTTCTCAGGTTGAGAAATAATGTCTGAATCGAATGGATTCTCAGAGCTTAACCTCCTTTCAGAATTTTCCTCAGCATTGGAAGCTTCAATCGTTTTGTTCAATTCAATCGTTGTGATATCATCCCTCATGCTGGTGAAGACTCCACCTCTAGTTTCAGGTTCTTGGCTTACTTCAATGTCTTCCTGCAAGCTCAGTTTAGAAATATCTTTTAATTCGATTGAATGAGCCAGATGCAGACTAGTGCCTTCATTATCGTACTTTAATAATCCAAAATTTCTCAACAACCATTGCAAGCCCAATATCATATAAACGTCAACACAGAATAACAACAAGAATCCAAAGAGAAACACCCCCGCAATTTTCAAACACTCAATGAAAGTAATTGCATCAGAGAGTGGTAAAATGATAAATGAAGGTATAAAGAAGACATTGATCCATTTCAATGTAAAGTTCATTGGTGGTTTGATAATCCTCAAATAGTTATCAAAGATAAAATTAGAAGTTGATGCAATCTTGCCAGTCCATTTATTCTTGTCGGTGTTTAAGCTCGCCAAAATGTTAAGTATACATAATAATACCAAGTTTATTAACATTCCCAACACAGAACTCGGGAAAGTAATTTTTATTGTCTGTGTGAGGAACACATTCAATCCATACAATATTGTGAAGATTATGATGAGTCCTACCGGAATTAAACAGTACGAATTAAAGAGATGGGCTCTTGAGAAGTACAACCCATACTTAATCCCTGAGCAGCATTCCGAGAATGTGAGCGACTTAATGAATGTATGAAGGCTAGTATCAGTCATCTATCTATTGCCAGGGAGGGAGAAGGAGGAAAGAGAGAAGCAACTGTTGTGCAGCGTTTCTCTTGATAACCTTAACTCCAAGGTAGGCCACTCGGATCGTGAGAAAATGTGGGGGAGTCATTTTCTGAGAAAGCCGAGCGATGCTCAGTTCCAGAGTCATCAACAGTGTTTCCCTTATTTCGACTCAGGCTCTCACATTTTAAGATAGCGAAGACGTCGAGCAGTTCGGTTATGCTACAAGTATGAAAAATACGGTTAAAGATCTAATGCAAAACCAATTTGGTGTGATATCTGCCCAAATAGCAGAAGAGCAATTTGCACCAAATCGGCCATACTGTGAAAAGTTTACCTTTTTCGCACACGATAAACTATGGCATTTTAGGACAACGGTTGGGACCATTCTGGCGATAGGCTTAACACTTTAAAAGAGGTTAGGAATACGGAAATGGGACCTTGAACTAGTGCAGCAGCTAATGGTATGTTCTCTGTTCTTCTCCGTTCTGCACATGCTTTGTGCTCTACTCTTATTGAACGCATGCGCCTAAATTATGTCTTACTATGAATAAATTACTACAGTATGCCCCCTCTGTGCGAATATGATTTGTATTCTTTCTTAGTTCTATGAATATGAATGCTCTCCTTCTGCTGGAGCACTTGAGAAGGCAGGTTTCTAGTATCTACTGCCCTACCTATTGTTCACCCGCGAATCATCCTCTGTCTTTCTCTTTTTTTTTACGATACACCAAATCCTTCATTTGGTTTAGCACATTGCTTTAATCATAATTTATATATGCTCCCCAGTATTATGTTTTTAAAATTTTTCGATTGTGTTTGGAATTTGACGTTAGACCTGGCCACTGAATTCAACTTGATTGGGCTTCAATGATATCCCTGTGTGATTCCTTGGCGTATCTTAATCCGCAGTAGCCACATGTTGATGCCTTTGGTTGGTCCAAGTTAATGAAAACTTTTGGGTGTCCTTGCAAAGTGCTTCCTCTATTACCATCACAAACTGCTACATTCCCGTGGGCCAAGAACTTGATTGGTTCCTTAGCAATTAAGTCTATAGCGGCGTACGGTCTTGGTTGCTTGGCCAAGTCCTTTTGAATGAATCTGTATGGGTGTTTAGAAATGACCTCTGCTCTGCTTTCTTGGCTCTGAGACCAGGTAGCATCTCTGTTAGGGGCTTGCTGAGCGGCCACATTAGTCTTCAACTCCGCTTTGGTCAATCCGGTAGAGGAAGTTGTCGAGTTGAAACGACAAAACTGCAATAACAGTGTTCTTGGGAGTATTCTGGATGACATCATGGCGAGATAGATACGTATGTTTCACGTGGAAGAGTGCCTGCTTACTTGGATATGGAGCTAGTGATGATTCCTTATGTTCTGAATGGGATTGGGTATTGTGAATTTTTCATTGGTCGCAGATATTGGATTCTGCACGACTCTCAAGCGTGTGAAAAAAATGTATGGGAGACAGAAGGAACGGTTCTACGTTTTTTGAGATAACCATGGTCTATCGTAAACGGCTCATAATGGCCAGAAGATGGAGTGCTGGAGTTATAATATCGAAGACAGGAACTCGGATGTTAATGAAATAGTTTTGAGAAATTGTCCGGCACCAATGGTCAATAGAAGTGTGTAGTATGGCATGCTTAACTTCTGCCGCACAGAGAATTGTTGCGAAATTTGAGTGTTAACCAGAACGGTGTGTAGGTCGTTTTTGAAGACTGAGTTAACGTTACTTAACTTCATTTCTATCTCGTGTAAGTTGTTACTTGATGATATGAGTATGGAAGATTAATTTTCTTACCTCGGCTTCACTATGGTCCCCTTGTAACGGTTCTATCTCGACACATGACCGAACGTTTTTGCACTCTTCCTTAGCTTCATTGTAGTCCCCATGCAACAGTTCTTTCGACAGTTGCATTGCCAACCGCTCTTTAAGTCTTTCTTACATGCTTCATACATAGTAATCTTTCATATTATTCAAATTATAAGATAGGTACACACTTTTCGCTCCGTCGCATTCCTCTGAATTTCCAGTTCACTTTCTAAACATTACCACAGTCGTACCTATTCACATACTTCCATATTTATTCATTCAGGAAACTCTCTATACCATTTTGGTTATTTGCATTGTTTCGTAGAAATTTTTTTACTTCAATTACAAATTGATAAGAACCATCTTTCCCCTGTTTGTAACAAAAAATCTTATATATTAATTTTTAAACACACAAATTATGCAAAAATAGACTAAACCTGAAAACCTCATTTTCCTTCATTCTCTTAAACTCGTACTCTTCTTCATTCCATCTACAATACAACACACTTCTTCTTCTTTTCCTTCTTTTCCTTGGTTCTTAATGAGGCTCTGGTTGCGGCCTCGAAAACTTCTCTGACACCTTGACCAGTTCTAGCTGAACATTCTAAGTAGTTGGATGCACCAATCTTTTGGGCAACGGCTTGTCCATCACTAGTAGAAACTGGTTGTTGTTGTACTTGTCTCAACAGCTCCATTGTGTGTGCGTCATTTCTTAAATCTGACTTACATCCAACCAAGATGATTGGTACACCTTGACAGAAATGTAATACTTCGGAAATCCATTTTTCTTGAACGTTATCTAAAGAATCTGGCGAATCAACTGAGAAACAGATCAAGATAACATTGGAATCTGGGTATGATAATGGTCTTAATCTATCATAATCTTCTTGTCCGGCAGTATCCCAAAGTGCTAATTCAACCTTTCTTCCGTCAACTTCTACGTCAGCAACGTAATTTTCGAAAACTGTTGGAACGTAAACTTCTGGGAAAGTACCCTTAGAAAATACAATTAATAAACAAGTTTTACCACAAGCACCATCACCAACAATGACTAATTTTCTACGGATTTCAGCAGGAGGAGGAACCATTTTTCTATAGATATGTTAGTATAAATAAATTTGCTTATAGAAAAAAAGGAACAAGAAAAAAAATTCACTAGAAACAGTTCCCACTCAACACTTGTGGACACTTCATAATTTTCCTCGGATTTTTTTATACTTTCTCGAATTTTGTGCACGATTTTTTTTCTTTTTTTGGCTTTTTTGGTCCTTTGCTCAGGTCTCACCTTAACGACCTGTTGACGATAAGGCTCATACACCACCTAAACCGCAACAAGGAAAAAAATTCTCTTCGCGTGGAGTTATCGCGAAAAAAGTGCTAATAAAAAGGAGGAGCATGTAAGAACGCGCGAAACGGCGGATTTTATGGCGTGTGAAAAAAATGCTATGGCAGGCACTGGCGGTATACAGCCATGTGCTGGATACCCGCTTCTGGTCTGACGATACAACAGAAGTACATTTAGGGATGGATAAACGATTGTAGCTTGACACAATACATTGAGTGCAATGCATTCAATAAATAACAATCTCTTTCATTTTGTTTTTTTCTGGCTTGCCATACTCTCCCCCATAAGTTTTTGGGGACTGCGATTGAGCCTTTTGATCCAAACATTCAAGATCCAACAGGCTCGCATCAACCAAGACCATTGGTAAGATAAATGGAGTAAGCCAAAAAACTCCATAAAGATCACACACACTCTCTCTCTACCCACTTTGCTATGCCAATCCATTGCCAGGTTCTGGAGTCTCTGGTCTCATGAAGGTTTTCTTTTCTATTTTGACTCTCTCTCCTATCTGTTCTTCTTTTCTCCCCTCCTCTCGCTCCCCCTTAAAACAGAGGGTGTGCTTCACACTCGCTAAACGATCCTTCGCCACTCCTTTCTCGCGCCTGCTCTTCACCTCCATTCCATCTACTCTTACATACCTAATTTATATATATATACCTTTATTTGACGTATCACAAGGTAAGATCAATTTTAGTAGCAAGAAGAAAGTAGCAAGAAAAGTTTTTTTTTTTTTAGGCTTAGATTTGATGTGAACGAAGCAAAATCTCACTCACTATTGTATTTTTTTCCTTCCTGTCTAGTGCTTCATTCCTTTTGTTTACAAATGGGAGAATTTTGTCAACGTGAAATTCAGCACAAAGGAAAAACAAAAATGGCGTGCATGCAGGAAGTGGTTCGTGCTGATGCATAGTACAAAGCAGATGCGTACATTAAAAAGCCGAGAAGCCCAAAAGCCAAAGAGCCATAGAGCCTAAAAAGTCAAAGAGTGGAAAATGAGAAATGATGAAATGATCAGCGAGGCTGTGTAATGGTAGGGAATATTTAGTACTTCTGAAAACAGATTTAAAGCATATGTACAATGCCAAGTCTTTCTGAGAGCCGAAAATCGCTAGACTACGATCTCCATAGCGGAATACGCAATTACACTTTAGTAAAACCCAATCTTGACCCGGTGGACACTGACTGGGCAGACACCAAGATGATAGAGGTGAAAGAAACAGGCTCAAAAATAAAATAAACTAAAAACCAAACATTAAAAATAAAAATAAATGTAAAAATAATAAAAAATATCTCAAGGGAAGTGGAAAGCGGGTTCAATACACCCTTCTCTTCTTCTCCTTCTGCAGAATCAGAAGGATATAAATAGATCCCGGGGGTCAAGGCTGCTCTGGGGAAAGAGTGACGTGGGATCGATCTAACTACGGTGCAGATACACGAACACACTACCTTAGGTCAAATACTGTGGGGCCTTGTTTTTTGTCTTTTCTCTTTTGTCTTTTTGGTGTTTTTCTTTTTGAACGATCTTGATCGGCTTGTATCTCTCCTTCGCATACGTTAGTAACTTTTTTAGTTTAGGTTGATCTTCCCTACTGAGGATCACTAATTACTGCTGCGACGCTTGATTGCTAAGTGGCATTTTGTTTTTATTTTTAATTGTCGTGCGCCTGAAAATACCTGCAGGCACGATTCCCAAGAGAGGTGCGTTTATTGAAATACGAGAATGCTGCGTTTCTTGAAACTGCAAAAAAAAAATTAAAAAAAAAAAAAATAGTACTATGCTATCTAGGACTTCTTCCTTATCAGTTTTGTTCATCTTCTTTGTCTTCTTTATCTCCTTCATCTTCTTCCCTTTCTTGCTCGTCATCATCATCCTCCTCTTCCTCCTCTTCTTCGACTTCTTCCTCACCATCTTCATTGGAGCTGCCCTCACCTTTTACACTCTTTTCTTTGTCTGCCTCCTCCTCCTCCTTCTTAACCTTTCTTGGTGGTAATACTATGTCAAATGCCTTTTTCCAGTCCCCTCCCTCCTCGTACCACTTACATAATAATTCATATACATGCGAAGTCGCTAAAACATGTCTGCCGTTCATCTCAATGTACTTATCTATGGGTAATTTTCCAACCTTCAACCCTAATTCCTTGGCCTTGTTTACGCAAAGAAGTTTATGTCTGTTCTTGTCAACTATCCCACCAATGATATATGTGTGGCCCTCTTCCAAGGTTTCAATAATTTCATCGGTATCAGCGGTAAGATATACCACATTTTCACGTTCCGAGGGCAAGATGTCTACCAATGTTTCATTTTCGGAAAATTCAATTCCTTGCCATTTGACATATTGAGAGACTGATTTATCGAATCTTTGCTTCAAGTTTTTATTGAACGACAGGATTTTCAACGGGATTTCGTAGTCACAATGTCTCTTGGCCGAATAAGATCTCGTTATCTGATTTGACATAGATACAATTTCCTTATTATTCATTAACTCGTCAAACTCACAATCCATGATGACTTGAATTCCAGTGGGCCGCTGGTGTGCAGGAATTTGCTTCTTCTTGGCCAGATGGTAGCTCTCATCATCTTTGGACTCGATTGCAGCAGCGACAGCTTCTCTCTGGCGTATCTTCGCGGCCCTTCTCTTTTCTCTTTTAATTTCCTTATATTTTTCTTTGCTGTCTTCCCATTTTTTCTGTCTTTGAAGCTTCTTGAACTGGTTTTTAGACATACCCTCTGGTACTGGAATCTTCTCTCTATTGATAGTGGCTGGATCTATTTTTTGGCGTTTTGCTGGTGGCGCATCTAGCACCGGAACATTCGTCTCGTCATTCTTTTTTGGTTCAGCGTTTAAAGTAGTCATCTTGTAAGGTAAGATGGTACTCCAAACTTCTTCTTTTTCCTTCTTCTCCAGGATATCAACCTAAGTGTCTGTGACCTCCACTCATCGATCTTTTTTTTCATCGGACTTGTGATGAGGACAAAGTTGAATTTTTCAATTATATGCAGGGAAATATTCATAGTACTACTAGTCGTCTTTTGGCATAACCTTCATGGGAGACTGGTAGTATTTGCAGCCAGTTGTTTTCGGTCTTTCAATAATCGCTGTATCTAATCTAGACTTGATCAAATCATGATATTTTTCTCGTTTCAGAGCTCATTCGGTGGATTCCGATTTGACCCTGTTGCTAAATCCCGCAAGATAGTGTAAATATAGTACAACACTATAATCTGTCTAGAGGCAATTCTTTACTCCGGAACTCTGGAACTTCCGTTGCCTCTTTCTATAATATTCTACAATGTTCCATAGTGTAGCTACTATCAAATCTCCGCCTTTATAGTTGAATGGCGTTCTGTATTGATCCAGGAAAAGGATCAGCACTAGTTTAGAATGGAAATGCTACTGGACTACAAAACTTACCTCCGAAGTGAGCTCTAAGCTCTATTTCAAAGAGTTGAACAGTCTATAGCAAATATTCCTTTAGTGTAGCTATCCCTAATCCTTGTTATTCATTAGACGATGTGTACTTTTTGAACTATTATTTCTTCACGTTTCATTGCCTTTTTGCTTTCCTTCAAAATTTTAACTTCTTCTACATGAATAATAAATTAATAACTACAAAATAAGATATCTGAAACAGTCTATTTCTTTATTTTACCATAGAATAATACGTGCATATAATCAGTACCATGGAGAATACCTTAGCCTAGCGGAATAAATCCTTCTCCATATGGGCATTATACCTCAAACCTTGAACGTTGTTCTCCAGAGTAATGGCCTGAATTTCATTCAAATCTTCCTCTGTAAGCTTGATCAAATGTCCAAAGTTACTTTCGATCTTTTCTGGTGTACTGCCTGATGGAATTGGAATAATCTGGCCAATCTTTCCAAATCCGGCAAATCCTGTCGATCCACTGACACTGGTTATCCATGACAAAGCCAATGCTTCTAATGAGATTCCCTTCTTCTCATGAGCAAAATCGTACAACTTCTTGATCAATTTTAAGTTATGCTTGAAGTTTTCTGGCGCAAATCTGTCAAAGCGGTGTCTCATGTCGCCCTTTGGAATATCGTCTAAGAATTTAGCATTGTTTTCAACCATGTAGTCGGTAAGTAGACCTCTTCCCAATGGAGAGTACGCAATAATTGGGATACCTCTCTTGGTGGCTTCGGCCAAGACACCATTAGATACGATATCTTGAGATATGAGAGAAAATTCAACTTCAACACCTGATATTGGAGCTTCATCAGCAGCAATTGCAATAGTTTCAGCGCTAGTTTCAGAAAGTGAGATACCATCAATCTGTCCCAGCTTAACGTATTCATAAATGTATCCGATAGTATCGGCATATGGGACCTCAGGATCAACCCTTGACTGCTCATATAAGATCTTTGGTCTATTTTTATCCCCAACAGGTGGGAAGTAAGAGACTATATTTTCAATAGATTTTGAAACAACTTCTTTAGTACCGACAACCTTTACGCCTGAATAGCCCCCCTTAATTGAAACAATCAACTCACTGGTTGGAGTCAGACTTACTTTAAAAAATTCTTGAAAAAGTTTCAAGTTAATGTTATCAAGACCATAGAATTCACCACCGTTAAGGAATTTAACACCGTACTTCTTGGTAACGAAGTCAATTGACTTAGCGGAAACTTCAAGTGGGGGAGGAGTTGGCTTCCATGTTAAAGACATGGTACCAAAACCAACTTTATCGTTAATAGGAACTTGTGACAT
>CAKXYY010000024.1:0-101363 GCA_935541525.1 Dujonia railenensis
ACTTCGACAATAACAGTATCAGTTCCACCAGGAGCAGCAGTGATAGTGGTGGTACCAGTAGTTGATCCAGTCCAAGTGGAAGTTAATGTAGTCTCAGCGTTAGTGGTAGAAGGTACTTCGACAATAACAGTATCAGTTCCACCTGGAGCAGCAGTGATAGTGGTGGTACCAGTAGTTGATCCAGTCCAAGTGGAAGTTAAAGTAGTCTCAGCGTTAGTGGTAGAGGGAACTTCAATAATGACGGTATCAGTTCCACCTGGAGTAACGGTGACAGTAGTGGTTGCAGTAGTAGATCCAGTCCATGTCGAAGTTGTGGTAGTTTGAATATTATCAACTGGAATTGGTGGGACTGGAAGACATTGTGTACAGGCTGAAGGCAGAGTGGAACCAGCTGGAACTGGACCGGAGTAGGTCACAGCACTCTGTATAGTTGGAGCAAACAATGCGCCAAAACTGAAAGTGATAGTTGAGAATCCATTAGGATCGTAACCAAGTCCAATATTGAATTTTTGAGATAATTGGAATGGAAATATACCTGTTGAAAGCGTTAAGATACCTGTAGCGGCATCATAACTCCTACCAGTGATTGGTAAATCTAATCCAATTACATTTCCGCCACCAAAACCAGCGACTTTGAATGTTTGTGTTAATGATAAGGATGCAACTCTAAGTACGGATGAAGGAGTACTCAAGTAAATTGTTTGGTTTGGATCAAAGCTTAACAAGGAGTTGGAAATCCAAGCGTCAGAACCAGCACCAACGTCAATACAACCAGACCCTTGAACAATTGTAGTTTGTTGCCAAACTTGATTGATCAAACAAATTTGACCATTATTTTGAATAGGGAAACCAATAGATCCTAATGTAGTAAATTCACCTGTTAATGCATCCAGGTAAAGTGCAATTAAACCATCGTTAGTCCACGAAACTGAATTCAAATTGTATGTAGCAGTTAACACACTTCCAGTAGCATCATAGAAGATGTTACCGGAATTGTAGAACGATGCGGCAACAATATCATACAGGGGACCTGTTATACCATTTTCAGATGAAAAAACTATAGTTCCTCCATTATTCGTAAAATCATTAAGAATTCCTGCGAATCCTACTGTTAATGCGATAAGTCCATTATTTGCCGAGATGAAAAGCTCTCCACCTGGATTAACAAGGACATTACCAGCAAAAAGATTGACGGCACTGTTTACGATGGACCAATATACATCAGGCGCAATAATGGTATCACCAATTTGTAATGTAGACCCATAGGTTACAGTATCCGTGGTGATCGTTTGACCAGCTACAAACGAGCTTAGAGTAACAGCAGTTGCAAAAATATTTTGAAATTTCATTGCAAATATAATTGCAAATGTAAATTGCAGGCGAGTATGTCTAAAGAAATTGCTGTGAAACTTATCTCAAAAGCGATACTCTTGTTGCCCTTATATATTTTTTGGATTCATAAGTTGGTATGAAGTTTCACCTTTTCTTCATCGACAATTGTAAGGCAATGAGTTCAAAAGAGAAGAGAATACTCTTTGAAATCGAAAAGGTATGTCATGCAACTTAAGTTCTAGGATAAATTACGTTAACTTGCATATGCTTTCACATAATGAAAGAAAGCCAGGCTCCACTGCACGTTTGTTATCTTTGGCCATCATGCATAATAATATTGCTTTCTATATCTGTCAGGGACTTTTAGAGTGGAACCAAATGTTGTAGACAATAAGACGCCTTTACAAACAAAATTTACACATTTGCAATACGCCAGAATTGCTGGAAGAAAATAATTTTGATTGGCCCCATCATCAGATACACATCAAGATCCTCTCCTCTTACTCATATATGCTCATTGACATTCGAGACACTCTTAACTCATTTTCAATGACTCTCGTTGTAATTTGAAGAAATATATTTCGTAAGACGAAACGAATCCTATTAAAATTTAATTCTTTCGAAATGCTACGTTTTCATCCATGAGGATATCTCTCATTATACTTTTGCTGAAATACTATGGGGGAAGTTCTGGGAGGAAACAATCTTCGAGCCTCACTTGCATATATTATTTTGAAGGTAGAACCCTGCATAACCCAGGTTTAAAAAGCTTAACAACTATTGTTTGGCAATCGTGTTGTGTATTATCGAAATAAAGTGAGTTTTTGACTCATGTACCACAAGAAAGTCCAAGATATACACGTAGAGTTATGAATTCAATAAAGCTCGTAGGAGCTCATTGAAGAGCTGAATCTCAGTCCAATCATTCAGGACTTAAGATTAAAACCATTTTACAGCGCCAAGCTCTATAGAATGAAAGTGTTCAAGAAAATAGAAGAAATGAAATTTGAGAAAAAAAAAACACACTTTAGTTCAGATCTGTATCGCGGTACTGCACGATTGTGCCTTGGAAGCCCCCAGTATACAGTACATATCTGCATAATTCATGCAACAAATCTGTTCCAAAATACTCATACAAAATATTGCAATTTCTCCAAAGTAAATCTCTATAATTGTTGCCAAAAAAATACTTACGACGATGAATATTCATTGGTATTCTATCTTTCAAGAAGCTCCGTATTGAAAGTCGGTATTCGCTTTAAGGTTTTATTGTTCAAATGTTAGCATTCCTATTCCACTTTGGTTGCAAATTTTATTTTTTAGGAAAAGTATCGCATAGAATATTTGTGACGCACAAATTTAAGCGATGCGCAGTTTCGTATGGCTAAATATACCTGGAAATTAACCTCTCCAGGGGGTTAGAGATCTCTTACTAAAAAATCTGATCTATTTCTACTCATGCCTAGAGAAAATATGACTGAGTAAAATAGCTTGCTGCTAAGTACACCAATTTAGTTGCGCTCAAAGTAAGCAGATTTTTAGATCTACAAGGCTAATACAAACAATACGCCAAAGGTAATACCGATCGAGATCAGATTCAGATCTAAAGGCTTTGTACCATCAATAATAGGCATGGATAGGCTCCATGCGTGCATCTACCTAACAATAGAGTATGAAATGTGGGATAATATACTCGAACTCGTTTCTCCTCATAGATAGAGTTCACCAATACCATGGGGATAGTTCCTAGTACAGAGGAACAATAGGATTACTTTAATGCAACGACGCTTAAAACATGAAATACGTCGATGATCAAAGAGAAAAAGAAGCTTCTCATTCTCCAGTTATTGTCTTTGGTCACGTAAGGCGAAAACTCCCATTTTTTTATTTTGTGAAATAGGCTGTGATGCTTTTTTTGCGTAATAGAGCGTAATCGGGCTAAGAGAGGCGTAATGTGATTGTGTGAAGATGACTAGCTGAAATGGAAAGCTGTTCATATTTTTTTTGTATTTTTAGCTCTACATCGTGCGCGATTACCTAAACCGAACTTATAGGCCAAGGTGAATCATCATTAACACAGTAGAGAGAGAGAGAGGAGAATGCACGAATTAGGTTTATAAAATAAATTCTCATTCTCTTGGCTAAATTGACTCGTGTATGTTTGTACGTCTTGAAGGCGCAAGTTCCACGTATTTCATCATGAACCAGTTCAGTCTGATACACCTTTTGCTGTTTTAATGATCGATTGTGCTGAGAATGGTTTATTTTTTAACGGTTTCTTTTTTTCGGTGTGTGTATACTAGCAAACACTTTTTAATGTCTATATTACCAGAGTAGTTACATCATCGAATCTACATTACGGCAGGCTCTCATAATTTAGAATCAGCTGGCTAAAATAGGAGTCGAGCGCATTTGTGAACCTCGGAGGTGAATTCTTGGAATTTGGCCCGGGGTTCTTAGGTCCAAGGATATTATTTTGGGAGCCTTACCCACGAGAGTTGTGCTACTATCCAGGTTACGTTTGTTGTGTCATGTGGGGCCAAAGTGCATAATGCCTGAAGGGAAAAGACGATGAGGCGACATATATTTTTTGCAGCCATCTGGGCTCCACAACCCGTTTGAACATGCATACACCGTAAAGGTGCCTAAAAAAGAACAGAAGAAGCCAAAAAAAGAAACTAAAAAGAAACTAATGAGAAAAACATCCTCTCCTCCCTTCCCAGTGCATGCTTGAAATATCTACGATGCTAAACAGGTGCGACCTAACAAGAATTACGGAGGCTCTCCTCTCCTCTCCTCTCCTCTCCTCTCTTCTCTTCTCTTCTCTTCTCCTCCTCCGTTCCCAATGCATTTACGGTGGGAGAGCTGGTGAAGGAATGGCAAGCATTCTGGGGCCATCCCTCCCCTCTCCAGAGCTAAAAGTGTTTACGGTGCAAGAATGGGGTTGCAGGCTAACGTGAGAAAATTACGGAAGAGAACAAAGACAAAAAGAAATAGGAATAGAAATTACGCAGATTGTTTATGGATGGGCAACTCTTTACTTTCTGGGCTATTTTGCTCTCTCCTTCTCTCTCTCTCTCTCTTTCTCTTTGTCTATCCATCTCGTTCCCTCTGTCTCTCATCGCTTCACTCCTCTTAGAAACGCAGCCAAGCATAAGAACCTTCCCTCTTCCATCCTTCCTCTAATCTCTCTACTACCTAACTTCAAATGTGTGCCTGCATAGAACTCAACCTACACTCCGGGTAACTACTCCATTTCTGGCCAATAACAGCTACCTTTTTTCCATTATGTGCGCACTAAAGCAAAATATGAAAATTCACTTAGCGGTTTGAAGTGAACTGGAGAGAAGAAGTATTTTCAACTCTGATTGAATCATACAAACGAGATATACCTATAGAGAAATGTCCTTCTTAAGAGATTTGATAGATTTTGCGCTTCCAGTAGCTTACGCTGAAGAGGTATGTAGTTTTGAGAGAGAGGTGGAGAGAAAACACAGGGTTGGGCGATAGGCGGGACAATGATGAGCGCATTGGCGGTAAATAGCAGCGGGCTACCACGATATTTTGACACTGTAGGGACCAGAACTGTCATGTTTTTGAGGCAAATTTGGGAGCTAGAGACAGGGAAGAGCTCTCAGTGTGAAAATTGGGACAACCCAGACGTGGTATCCGTCCCCGTGATGGGGGGTGTCTATTTTTGTGTGTGACGCAATGGTTGTCTCAACACTAGCCAGTCACCATACTTTTCAGACGCTGTGTTTTTCTTTTGTTCATTTTTATTCCTTGATTTTACTAACATGATGTCAATTTTAGCCAGAAAACGAAGACGAAGTCGAAGAATCTGCCAAGGTGGAAGAAGAAGAAGAAGCCGAAGCTGAAGATCAAGAAGAAGCAGTTGAAGACGCAGAAGGCGACGACGAAGGAGATGACGAAGATGAAGACGATGAAGACGATGAAGATGACGAAGACGAACTCAAAGATCCATTAGACACTTTACGTGATGAATGTCAAGAGACTTCTGCCTGTAAGCCATACGTTCACCATTTCCACGAATGTATTGAAAGAGTCACCAAGGAAATGGAAGAGGAAGACTATGAACTGAAACACTACAAGGAAGACTGTGTTGAAGAATTCTTCCACTTACAACATTGTATTAACGACTGTGTTGCACCAAAGTTATTCCACAAGTTAAAGTAAGTTGATCCAACTCCTTCACCTGTTCATTTTTTTTTAGGCAAGGGTGTGTGAGGTGTACTTTGCTGTTCTATGTGAAAATGCATGCCACCACACCTTGTGCTAACACCACCCACCGTCACAAACACCCCCGATTCATTCAATAGGGACTCCTAGGTTCCCTTCTATGTAATATCTTTTTGACCAAACTCCCACGATAGGAATATGATAATTACGAATGAATTCAAAACTAGAGGAAAAAACTATATATAAAAACAATCAAAAAAGAAAAGAATAAAATACATTATTATACTATACTATCTTATATCGTATATACAGAAATAAAGGCATACATTAACTGACGTGCTGTAGCATTTACAATAACAGTAGCACCACACCATACCATTAAGCATGTAGCCTATAATGTGCAGGATAGCTCTCTAGCGCAACGAAGAAATGGTAATTGGTGTGTCCTGCACATTGAGTGGCCAAACCGCACAGTCCTCGAATGAAAAATCCAGTGATAAATTGCTTACGCTTTTTTAATTCCGGGCTCACTGTGCTAACTCCAGGCCAGACTAGACCAGTGTACAAGGGCTAGTTCAATGGGACCAACTGGCGATAATTCCACTTATTTCTGGTCGATTTTTCGTCTTCTCTTCAGTGCTGACCTTCTGCTCGGAGCACATTCTCCCAGCCTCTTTCTTTCTGCCCCTTTCACCCTGCTTCATCTCCAACTCCCACTTCTTGCTATTACCCCATTAGCACTATTTATCCTCCAAACTATGGTCAATTCCTGCATGTAACTAGTATCACGCGCTCTTTTGGACCACACTTGGCCACCCTGCCAGAATTGGCAATGTGTCTTGAATTAATCTCCAAAGTAGACCTCGAAATTGTACCAACACCCCTTTCCTCGACTGAAGAAACCCCAACCACGAGTAAATAAAAAAAAATCCCCCAAGAAAAGGTCAAACTTTTGAAAAATATTTTAAAAATAAAAACTAGAGAGAGCAATTTGTTGAAATTGAATAAAATTGGCTGACTTCTTTATACAAGAGTAACTGTTATTGAAATACTTATAATACGAATAATTAAACAAGAATAAAAAAATGTCTGCTGTTGAAACCAAACCAGTTATTGAAGAAAGAATTTACATTGGAAATGTTGATTACAAGGCAACTGAAGATGATTTGAGAGAACTCTTTAGTGAATTGAATGTGTATGTATAAGCTTAGTAATGGGGGCCGTAAAGTGGTACTCAATTCAAGGCAGTTGATTTAATTTTTTCCGGTTTTTTGGTTTTTTGAATTGTGGTCAGGCAACTCGCCTCCAAGACCATTTTTACTAACTTTATATTTTAGCACCGAAGTTGATATCCCAACTAAGAACATCTACAGCAATAAAAAGGTTTTAAACAAGCCATTGGGATTTGCCTTCGTCCAGTTCGAAACCAAGGATGATGCAGACAAGGTTATTGAAGAATTCAACGGAAAGGAGTTTAAGGGAAGAAAGGTCTATGTGAAGAAGGCTGTCCCTCCTCCAACTGAAGAGGAAAAACAAAAGAAGTTGGAGGAATTCAGAGCCAAGACCTTAGCCGCGAAGGAAAAGAAAAAGAAGGCTGCCGCTGAAGCTGCTGCTGCTGCTGCTGCTTCTGCTACTGCTGTAAGTGCGGATGCGACTACCGCTGAGGCTGATGGTGCAACTGAAGGTACAACTGAATCTAAAAAGAAGAAGCCTGCAAAGAAGCGTTCGCCAAGACCACCAAAATTACCATTGGAAGAAGGTACCAAGTCAACTGATACTGTTTTCATTACGAACCTACCATTTGACGCCAACATCAAGACTTTGACAGGTGTGTTCAAGGATTACAAGCCCGTATGGATCCATGTTCCACTCAGAAAGCCTCCATACAGGAGATCGGCTCAGGCTAAGGTTCAAAGTAAACCTCAAAAGAATAAGGGTATTGCATTTATCAAATTTTCTGACGAAGATTTGCAAAAGAAGGCCATTGAAGAATTCAATGGAATTGAAATTGGCGAGAGAAAGATTGTAGTTGACGTAGCTGTTGACGCAAGAATTCCTGTAGAAGGGGCCAAGGAAGAAAATGGAGAGAAAGAAGGTGAAGAAAAGGAGGTCAAGGAGGAGGTTGAAATCGTAGAAGAAACTGCATAAGCAATTATTCAAAATGTACAAAAAAAGAATTGAAAATGAATGAATGTGTGACTTGAATTGAATTGAATTGAATGGAGATATTTAATGAATGTCGAAAACAAGAAGCAAAGGAGACTTACATTGAAGAATCCAATAAAATGAAAAATCGAAAAATGAAAATTAAAAAAAAGTAATTCACTTATTACCTCGTCTACTTGAAGGATAAAAAATGCTAGCGCTTTAGAATCCCCAGGTAGCTTGTTTTGGAAAATAAAAAAAAAAAAGAAAAGAAAAGAAAAGTAAAAAGTTGTATACTGTGTAATCAATAGTGTATATAAATATTTGAATAAAATGATTGTATAGTGAAGATAAATAAGGTATGTAGTTGTAGTTTTCAGTTTTGGTGCTTTCCTGTTCGCCTGATCGTAATAGATAAGGCACTATTATGCACAGTTCTCAGTTCTTATGCATCTTTTCCATGCTGAAAAGAATGGCTGCAAATTGAGGCTAGGCAGGCGATAAGAGAAAATGAAACCGCACAAGAGACGAGCCAAAGCTTAAACAGAGAGCGCAAGCACCACCTACGTTATATGCTCCCATTAACCTCCTTGGAAGGAGAAAGCAAGTGGCGAAATAAAAGCAAGTGAAATGAGCAAATATGGAGATACTCCTGGACCAGTACCAAGATGAATGTGTGTGTGGTGTGTAACAGATAGCTAGTCCTTCTTCAGCTGTGGCACATCAGTAGCACATCAGGGTATAACCCTACGTATAACGTGACCAGCGCACGCTCAATAAATCGGTACGCTGCGTGCAGGATTATATTCACATACATTTTTGTGTAACTTGGCTCCAGGAAAAACGAAATAATTTTTCAGTGTCAAAAAAAAAAAGAGCGTCTTTAACCCACAATAGCTATTAAGTAGGACACTTATTTAATTACAAAATGGGTATGTAATGATAGAGATCGAATATTAGAGGGAAGGTAAACACCTAGAGAAGGGAACGACGTTGAATTCAAGATATGGAAGTGTAGAGACTCAAAGTAGTACGAGAACATGCAAGGACAAGTAAACTGTGGAAGGAAGAAAAAATACAGCAATGCACAAATGAGAGAACTGACCACCACTGAACTACGGAAAGTGGTCAAAATTAATGAAACAATGTTGTGGGCATGACTTGATCCATCGGAAGATCACAAAAGAGTAAATCTTGCACATTTACCCCAAAATACATCAGAGAAACCAACTTGAAACAAGACTGCGGGAGACTTCTTCAGCCTTCGCATCACACTCGCCCTTCACAGGTTTTCTTTCATTAACCAAAGTCACTGTTACATATACTAACATTATTCTATAGGTAGAGTTATTCGTAATCAAAGAAAGGGTGCTGGTTCTATCTTCACCGCTAACACCAGATTGAGAAATGGTGCTGCTAAGTTGAGAACCTTAGATTATGCTGAACGTCACGGTTACATTCGTGGTGTTGTCAAGCAAATCATCCACGACGCCGGTAGAGGTGCTCCATTAGCCAAGGTTGCTTTCCGTGACCCTTACAAGTACAAGATCAGAGAAGAAACCTTCATTGCTAACGAAGGTGTCTACACTGGTCAATTCATCTACGCCGGTAAGAAGGCTTCATTAAACGTCGGTAACGTTTTACCTTTAGGTTCTATGCCAGAAGGTACCATTGTCTCCAACGTTGAAGAAAAGGCTGGTGACAGAGGTGCTTTAGGTAGAACCTCAGGTAACTATGTTATCATTATCGGACACAACCCAGACGAAGGTAAGACCAGAGTCAAGTTACCATCTGGTGCCAAGAAGATCATCTCTTCCGAAGCTAGAGGTGTCATCGGTGTCGTTGCCGGTGGTGGTAGAATCGATAAGCCATTGTTAAAGGCTGGTAGAGCATTCCACAAATACAAGGTTAAGAGAAACTCATGGCCAAAGACCAGAGGTGTTGCCATGAATCCAGTTGATCACCCTCATGGTGGTGGTAACCATCAACATATTGGTAAGGCTTCTACTATTTCTAGAGGTGCTGTTCCAGGTCAAAAGGCAGGTTTGATTGCTGCTAGAAGAACTGGTTTATTACGTGGTACCCAAAAGACCCAAGATTAAATTAGGTAAAGGTAGCATTTAAATATATAACTGTACAGTAACGATAAGATGAGTGTGTATTACAGCACGCTTTTGTAGACAAGAAGATATTAGAAACTGAAGTTGGAGCAACTGATTTTGTTACAAACAATATACTTGGTGTACGGATGATTCATATTAAACTTTTCAATTTACGAGGTGGTGTGCATATAGAGAGATGGTTGGATGGACTATTCTTTAGAAGCGAAGATCTCACCTAGTTCAGGTATAGTTTGCCGAAGAGTGGTGGAGCACCATAGTAATACAAGAGCAAATCATATGGCTTTTAGTGCTTGTGACCACTATGAGTATTTGAAAAGCTCACTCTTTTTTTTTTTTTTGTTTTGTCTTCTCTTCTTAAATTCTCCTTCATCATGACATAAACTATTTACCTTTGAAATAGTGTCGTTTTTGAATTTTATTAGTTGCGCAATTATACACCTTACATATCTTAGTATATTACTATTATTCTTGCATCAAAACTGATCTCGTAAGCAGAACGGGATAGTGTACTTAAGAAAGACCCACGAGTTTGAAGGGGTTATTCACTCAATTGCCGTTCAGCCTACATCGCTACTACTCTTTATTATTACATAGAAGGTACTCGCTAACTCTTAACAAATCTACATTCTTTCCCACAGAGTTATTGCTTGCAGTACTAGGTAGGTGGAGCAATAATAATACACACATTTTCTGGAATCAAAAGTCACCAAAAGGGGATCATTGAAACTGAACAAAGGATAAGCCACCAGTAGCAATCGTTGCCAGCCAGCGAGTGACACTTTCTTTTATTCGGTGGCTGCGAAGAAGACTACTTGAGAAGACTACTTAATAGAATAACACATTTACTTCACATGCCATCAGAAGATGGCCCTACTTTTGAGATAACGATGACTACTGAGTGTTTCTATCCATGCTTTAAACTTTTATATGTGCAGAAATTAACTTTTTTGAAGACTAGGTGATGCACAATAAATATTACCGTACTCTTATTAACTAGCGACTATACATGGTAGTGCGACAGGCTATTAGTAGAGCATACCGGTTATATACTATAAAAAGGAGTGAATAACTTACAGAAAGCGCCCACTTTTTCTCCAAGCAGGCCCTGGTTCAAACAAGTGTGTACTAGTTGGAGCTCTTTAGTACAATTTATACGACCAAAGTTGCCAAGTACCAGTTCAATTTCCATTTGACCAATCTCAACCTTAATTAGGAAAACTAAGTTCTAGCAAAGTGAAATTTTCTTATCGTGCTAAAAAATTGAGGCTGCAGAGCTTAAAAAGGGAGCCGTACAGCACCGCGAAAATCGCCACCGAAAAGTGCCTAAGGTTACCAACCATTATCACAGAGGACACTAATATGGTGCAGATAGTGTATCTGTAGCCATTAGGAGAATCGGATGAGGCTGAACAAGGAATATCGTTCTGCCAACCTCCCAAGCGGCCGAAAAAAAGAAAGAACAATTAATGAGGAAAAAGAAATGAAAGACCGTTCTCTCTGGCCGATTTCATATGTCGCATCTGAGATGGTTTATCCTTCTGCATTCTCCATTTTGCATTGCATTCGTCTAACGAGAAAGTTTAGGCATCTCTACCATATTTTTATTTCCGAGCTCTTACTGAACTTCGGTTCATTTTGACTTGCCAAACGATTCTACGATGTGCTCTATTTGGCTTCCCAAATTGGAATCAGAAATCAGAAATCATATTCTAACTTAAATTATCTCTAAGCATTCCCTTAGCAGGGTGTTGCATCCCCTTTCATCTCATGCACACATTTCTTATTATGTTATCTCCCCTCCTATGACACATCGGGAAACTTAGTTTTTGCACCCACTAGTTTACCTTCTATTTCCGACTCAAGTGCAATGCACAACTCTGACTCATATGTGGGGCTGCGAGAGATGGTTGCATCTTTTCCAGTTCCACTCACCACAGGGCCATTCTGCCATCGCCAGTGCCAAATCTCTGGTAAATTTAGTGCTTTTGTTATTATTTTTTGGTTATTTTTTTTTAATTTTTTTTTTTTTTCTATCGTGCAGATTCTGGTGCCTCTCCATCCCTTCTGTTCTTAAGGTTACATTTATCTTGAATTTTCAATTCGGCATTTTCTTGTTCTTTCTTTTCTGCTATAAACTCAAGGATTATATTATTATCATGCTGCTGACATCGTGTCCTCTATGGCTGTATGATGACATAACTAATTGCACCCGGAATTACGTATTGAATGGTATATATCCAGTACTTTTCGGGGGTACGTCGTTTATAATACTAACGACCAAATCTGCGGTTTACTTATACAAGCACAGAAAGGGAAACCACTCCAACACAGGGGAACTGGAACCTTTACTTGCTGCTACCGACGCCTACGGCTCGACAGAAGGTCCCTCCGCGGAGCCCATTTCAATTAAAGAACGTCACTTTGACTTGAGAAGATTACCTGATACCAATGACGATGGAACCCCCCACGGTAAATCCGAACTCGTGTATAAAGACACGGCCGATAGAATCAGGGTGTGCTTGGAATATATTATAGTTATTCTAAGCTTAGCCTTAGAATTGTCAACATTCTTTGTGCACGATTTGCACCATGCCTTTAAGCACTACCAATACGTTCCAGTGATTAAGCTGCTTCTTTGGGCTTACATCTTCATTATCGTTACAATTAGAGTGTGTAACTTAAACAAGGTCCATTTCTACCTACCATCTCTTTGGACCCACTCAACCACGTTGTACTTCTTCAACTTTTTCCCCACCATTATCTCATTTAGATCAGCATTAATTAACACCGTCAAGGGCGGTGACCAGGTACGTTTGTACTACATTTTGGAGTTTGCATTCGCTACACTTCTTGTCTTATTAAATTTTTCAAGCAAAACTGGCGACAAGCCATCGGTATTGTACAGGACTAGCAATGGGGTTACTCCATCACCAGAAAACATTTCATCCCTTTTCCAGTTTATTTCTTATTCGTGGTTAGATCCAATGGTCTGGAAGGCTAAAAAGCAACCATTGACCATGAAGGACATTTGGGGCCTCAGAGAAGATGACTATGCCTTGGCCATATTGAAAAGTTTTGAAACTAGTAAGAAGGCTGTCAGTTTCACCTGGAAATTGTTCTCCCATTTCAAGTGGTTGTTGGCTGTCCAAATGTTTTGGGCTACTTTAGAAGCCTTCTTAATTTTCGTACCATCTATTTTACTTAAAAAGATTTTGGAATATGTCGAATCACCTGAAACTCAATCTGCTAATTTGGCTTGGTGCTTTATTATCGCTATGCCAGCATTCAAGATGTTGGATAGTTTATCCGCTGGTTGTTCGTTGTTCATCGGTAGAAGAGTGTGCTTAAGAATGAAGTCCATCATCATTGGTGAGGTTTATGCTAAAGCCTTGAGAAGAAAGATTACTGTAAGTGAAGCTGAAACTTCTGATGAAAAAGAAGAGCCTGCCACCAAGGGTACCGAAGATAACGTTGAAACTAAGTCGACCTCTTCCAAAGAAACCAAAAAGACAGCTGAACTAGGTGCCATTATCAATTTGATGGCTATCGATGCATTCAAAGTTTCAGAAATTTGTGGTTACCTTCACTTCTTTGTGGGGTCCATTTTGATGATTTTAATTTGTATCTATCTTCTTTATGGTCTTCTTGGATGGAGTGCCCTCGTTGGTGCGTTCTCTATCGTTGTACTCCTCCCACTTAATTATAAAGTGGCTTCCTATATTGGTACGTTGCAAAAGGAAATGCTTGAAGTAACTGACAAGCGTATTCAAAAGTTGAACGAAACTTTCCAGTCTATTCGTATTATAAAGTTTTTCTCTTGGGAAGATAAATTTTATGATAGTATCTTAGAAGTTAGAGCAAAGGAGATTTACGTGTTGAGTTTAAGAACTGCATGTTGGTGTGCTGGTTCTTTTATTTGGTTTGTCACCCCTACTTTAATTACTTTCTTATCATTCTACTGTTTCACTATCGTTGAAGGTAAGACCTTGACTCCACCTATTGCATTTACAGCATTATCTTTGTTCAGTTTGTTAAGAAGTCCTCTTGATCAATTGTCCGATATGACTGCAATCGTTATCCAGTCCAAAGTTTCTCTTGATAGAGTTGATGATTTTTTGAATGAAGACGAATCTACTAAGTATGATCAATTGAGCCACCTGACCCCTAGCAGCCCAGATAGTCCATACATCGGATTTGAAAAGGCCTCCTTTTCATGGAATTCTAAAGCTGAAAAAAATGATTTCAAATTAAGAGACATTAACATTGACTTTAAGGCAGGTAAGTTGAATGTTGTCATTGGAGCCACAGGTTCTGGTAAGACTTCATTATTATTGGCTCTCTTAGGTGAAATGGACTTAACTGCTGGTCAAGTCTTCTTACCTGGTATTATTCCTAGAGATGAACTTATAGTTGACCCTAGAACTGGACTCACTGAATCTGTCGCCTACTGTTCGCAAGCAGCTTGGTTATTAAATGACACCATTAGGAATAATATTGTTTTTGCTGCCTCTTTCAATGAAGAACGTTATCAAAAGGTAGTTACTGCATGTGGATTACAAAGAGATTTTGAAATCTTGAGTGCTGGAGATGCAACGGAAATCGGTGAAAAGGGTATAACTTTATCTGGAGGTCAAAAGCAAAGAGTTTCATTAGCTAGAGCCCTTTACTCTAATTCGAAACACGTCTTACTTGACGATTGTTTATCTGCTGTTGACTCTCATACTGCCTTGTGGATTTATGAAAACTGTATTTCTGGTCCATTAATGCAAGGTAGGACTTGTATCTTGGTGTCGCATAATGTTGCATTAACAGTCCAGAATGCCGAATGGGTAATCGTGATGGACAATGGTAGAGTTAAAATCCAGGGCACTCCTGAAGAATTACTAAGCTCAGGAGATTTAGGTGATGATGACTTAGTTAAACTGTCTGTTATTAATTCAAGAAATCAATCTACTACTAACTTGCAATCATTAAATGATAAAAATGCTGATTTGAAGGCCAAAACTGAAGTAATTGAAGGTAAGTTGAAGGCCGCAGCTGCAGCCTCATTGGCTAATGAAGGAGGTGAACACTTAGTCACTATCAATGATGAAATTGAAGTCAAACAAGATGGTAAATTAGTTGAAGAAGAAGCCAAATCTGATGGTGTGGTTGCTTTCAAAGTTTACGCTGATTACGCAAAAGTGTTTGGTGGATGGCCAACCTGGTTTGGTATAATTGCTACGTTTGCTGTTTGTCAAGCCATTTACATGCTGCAATCATTCTGGTTGAGAAAGTGGTCAATGAACAATGGTGTTGAAATCAAAAACATTACTGAGACTCTGATGATGGTTAACCAAATCGGTGCCGTTTACAATGGTGCCGAGATTACATCAATCGCTCAACCTGTTTTGAGAGTATTCCAAGGAGGGTATAATATGTTCTTAAGTATTTTTACAAGAGCTACAAGTGTATCTGAATTCATCTCAGTTATGGACTCAGAACAAAAATCTACTATGTACTATATCTCTATCTATGGTGCTATTGGTATAGTATATTCTGTGCTTGCATGTATCAGAGTATTCGTTACTTTCTTTGCTGGTGTTAGAGCATCAAATCGTATCTTTAAGGCTGTTTTAGATACCGTTTTACGTGCCAAATTAAGGTTTTTCGATAAGACCCCTCAAGGACGTATTATGAACAGGTTTTCCAAGGATATTGAAGCTGTAGATCAAGAATTGACTCCATTTGCTGAAGGTGTATTTGCGTGCGTTGTTACATGTGTATCAACGTTATTTTTGATCACCATTATCACACCAGGATTTTTGTTCTTTGCCATCATTATTGCCTTCCTTTACTATTTAGTCGGTATCTTTTATGTTTCAGCTTCAAGAGAATTAAAAAGATTTGAGAGTATCACTAAGTCTCCAATCCATCAACATTTCTCCGAATCGTTGAACGGAGTTGCTACAATTAGGGCCTATGGTGTTGAATCCAGATTCATGAAACAAAACTTGCAATCTATTGATGATAATAATCGTCCTTTTTTCTACCTTTGGGTTGCCAATAGATGGTTATCATTTAGAGTTGATGCTGTTGGCTCATTAGTCATGTTATTCGCTGCTATTTTCGTTATGATGTCTATTGGTAAGATTGATGCTGGTTTAGCTGGTTTATCCTTGCTGTATGCAATTGCTTTCTCGGAAAGTGCACTTTGGATTGTCAGACTTTATGCCAATGTTGAGATGAATATGAATTCTGTTGAAAGATTGCAAGAGTATCTTGATATTGAACAAGAACCAGCATATGATATTCCAGAAACTGCTCCTCAAGCCTCTTGGCCAGAAAGAGGAGAAATATCTGTGAAGGGTGTATCTTTACGTTATGCTCCAGAACTTCCAAGGGTTATCAAGAATGTATCATTTGATGTCGAGTCCTGTCACAAGATTGGAATTGTCGGTAGAACTGGTGCTGGTAAGTCAACTATTATCACAGCGTTCTTTAGATTTATTGATCCTGAAACCGGTAGTATTACCATTGATGGGGTTGATATCACCAAGATTGGGTTAAGGAATTTAAGACAAGCCATTACAATTATTCCCCAAGACCCTACATTATTCACTGGTACAATCAGATCCAACTTGGATCCATTTGATCAATATTCTGATAGCCAAATTTTCGAAGCATTGAGAAGAGTTAATTTAATTGGCTCTGAAGAAAGCATCTCATCTGCAGCTGAAGCTGCTGAAGTTGCAAGTAACGGTAGTGGTGAAAATCAAAACAAGTTCCTCAATCTTCAATCTGCAGTAACAGAAGGAGGTGGTAATCTCTCACAAGGACAAAGACAATTGATGTGCTTAGGTAGATCTTTATTGAAATCCCCTAAGGTTATTCTTTTGGATGAAGCCACCGCATCTATTGACTATAAGTCAGATGCTATGATTCAACAAACTATCAGAGATGAGTTTTCTGGATCAACCATTTTGACAATTGCTCACAGATTGAGATCCATTATAGATTACGACAAGATTTTAGTTATGGATGCAGGTACTGTCGTTGAGTACGAAGATCCTTACAAGTTAATTGCCAACACAGATTCATTATTCTACAGTATGTGTGAAAACAGTGGAGAGTTAGAATCCTTAACCAAGTTAGCCAAGGAATCATTTATTCAAAAGAAGAACAAGCAAAAGAAATAAAAACAATTTGATAACGTGTGAAGAATGATATTTTTTCAAAAAAAAAAGGTGATATGGAAGAAACAATTAAAGATATCGAGGACATGATTATGGG
The DNA here is from genome assembly GCA_935541525.1 of Dujonia railenensis. NCBI lineage: Eukaryota > Fungi > Ascomycota > Pichiomycetes > Serinales > Debaryomycetaceae > Dujonia > Dujonia railenensis. Next base: position 17,073 of record CAKXYY010000024.1, read on the forward strand.
CTCTTCTTCAGGTTACTACTAGATTTATATATGTATGTATATTTATTATTAATAACAAAAAAAAGCAAAAAAAAAGCAAAAAAAAATATAATGAAATATCAATACCTAAAACCAATACTTAAAATGTAGAGCGAATATGTACACCAAATGCATGTTTAGCTTATGAATAGCACACACGCTAAGTATAATTTTAATAGTGCCCGATTTAACCGAACATAGACGGCCCCATTTCACCTTGTTTCTTTCCTTAAGAACAATCATGGATAAGGTGTACATATGCAGGAAATGATTCCGTGCGCGCGCGTTGTAATTTTCTTATCGATCAGTACAGCCACCACCACAACAGGGATTGACGTATCTACGGCCCTCATCCTGCAGTGTAGATGAAATCGAGATTATTAATATAACAAAAATATAAAATTGTGGGATGAACCTTCCGTTTGTTACTTCTGACCCTCAGTCAGAACCAGAAGAAGGACAATCAGCACCGAATATACCACTTGAAAATATAATGCTGAAAAAAGGCTACACCAAGCTAAATCAAGTTGATGTCATCGAGTCATCAACAGCATCAGAAGAATCATCATACCTCATTCAAGAAAATGAAAGAGAAGAAGAATATAATAGACCTTCGTTGGAGCTTCATGGAAATGTCTCTTACTTGCAGACATTAGAAGAATTACCTCAAGGACGACATTTAGGTATTTTCTCAACTATAGTATTATTTATTGGCAGGATCGTGGGATCAGGAATTTTCGCAACCCCAGCAAGTATATACCAAGATGTGGGAGGTTCTCCTTTCTTATTTTTCCTTGCATGGATCTTAGCTGCAGTGGTTGCATTTAGTGGGTTGTATGTTTATCTAGAGCTTGGATCGTTGATCCCTCGTAGTGGTGGTACCAAAGTATTTTTGGAGTTTATTTATACCAAGCCTAAATATTTAGCAAGCATAGTGTTTTCCATCTATTCTGTTATGTTTGGATTTACCTTACTGAATGCATTGGTGTTCGGGGAGTACTTCTTGCATTCCATAGGCGTAGAACCTACTGAATACCGTACAAGGCTCATAGGGTTAGGTATTATATACGCCACGGTGATTATTCATGGGGTCAGTGTTCACCATGGAGTAAAGATTCAAAACATTATCGGTGCTATGAAGCTAGCGCTCATGGGTATTATGACTTTGACAGGAATATATCTGGTATGTTTCCCAAGCTCAGTCACTGGCATAGAATCCAATTTGAAGTTTGATAAATCATTTTTCGAATCATCACAGCCATTTAGCTCCTCCCTATTCGCCAGTGCTATTATTAAAGCCAGCTTTAGCTACAATGGGTGGGGCTCTGTGCATACCGTTTCAAGTGAAATCAAAGATCCTGTACGTACTTTCAAAATAGCCGGTCCAGTATCTCTTGGCTTGGTCACGATAAGTTACGTGTTTACCAATTTGGCATATTTGGTTGTCATTCCAGGAGATGAAATATCAAATAGTGGTAAGCTAGTTGGTTCATTACTATTTGAAAAAGTCCTCGGGGAAAAGTTGGGTAGAAATTTCTTAAGTTTTGCCATTTCAATTTCATCTGCAAGCAATGTATTGGTAGTTATATACACCATATCGAGGGTTTCTCAAGAAGTTTTTCGTGAAGGCTTCCTTCCTTGTCTGGAATTCATGGCATCAAATTGGCCATGGGGCTCTCCATTACCGACTTTAATATTGAGTGCCCTATTATCCACAGCATGTATTTTGTTACCACCAAAAGGTGACATATACAACTATTTGATTGCATTAGAAGGTTATCCAGTGCAGATTTACACTGCATTAGTAACTGTTGGTGTCTATATTATTAGAAGGAGACACCCAGAGCTCAGAGCTCCTATCAGATCTAGTATAGTTGGAACTTCCTTATTACTTATCATCACACTATACCTTATGGTGTCTCCATTGACTTCCAAAGTAAGCCCTAATCCGAAGGGTTTAGAAAACTGGCCATCGTATCCATGGCTTGCCCTCTTCTGCCTTTCTCTTTGCGTGGGCTATTGGCTAATTATGTTTGTAGCTAAGCCTAGGTTCTTTGGTTATCAATTGGTTGCAGAGGAGAAGGTATTAGATGATGGGTTAATTATAAAGCAATGGAAGAAATTGTATAATATTTCTGAATTATAGATAATATATTGAAGTATATTAATATTTTGTAGGATCACAATTCTTTTTTATAATCCGTTTCTTCGAACAATGTCATCCACCCTTTCACAGTATTCCAAAAACTTAGGATCATCTAGAGTTTTTAAAATTATTCCTTTCAAAATATCATCAGAAGTATCTCGAATGTCGATAGGAAGGAAGTTTGATTCCGTCGTTGTATCAATACCAAATGTCAAATCCCCAAGTAGGCTCAAATCTGTGCCAATGATTGAATTATTTTTGCTCAGTGGATTTGAAATTTGCTTCTGTTGCTCCATTTGACGAGGCATAGGAAACTGGAAGCCACTACCATAAGATGGAATCTCTTGGGTTGGAGGGAGTAAGCTATGACGTGTAACCAGAGATTGACTTTCTTGCCAAGTTTGAGACTGAGAGAACCAAGTTTGAGAGTGTGTATCAGCTTGAAATTGTGAATTCGTTTCAGAGGAAATTGAAGGAGCACTAACCTTTCTAGTGTAAACTTCTATATCTTCTAAATACTTTAAGCATTTTGCAAATTCTTCATTTGTATAAAAACTGACTTGGAACCTCGACCTTAGAATTTTGTTCTCAGCAGTGGGATCAATGAATTTGAAAGAGAGACTCGGTTGTTTATACCTAACAGTTAGAGTATTCCCAGAGGGTGAGTGACTATTGCTTGTGGTAAACTCTGCTTGTTCCTAACACAGTTAGTATCAATATGAATTACAAATATTTTAAATTTTCGGTCTGATTATGAAACATACAAATATAGTGTATCTCCATAGGACTTTCACTTTAAATGCCAGCTCAGCTAGTGCTTCAAAGCTCAAATATAATTCAGATCTCTCGGGATGATGGTGCCAAGAAGATTCTGTCAGAGAGGGATTTAGTAGCTTTGAAAACTTCCTTAATTCGAAAACTGGCATTGCAAACTACTTCAGACTTGGCCAGCATTAGAGTCTAGTGAGCCTCCGGGCCCTCTTATTTCGAAACTGAATTGGCTGCAAAATTGTGCTGCTTAAATTTAGAGTGGTAGAAGTTTGACGATCCTGCACATAACCACAATCGTATGCTCGTATAGAGTCCGATCGGATGTGCAACATAAAGAAGATGACAAGATGATTTTTTAGAAGCAGTCCAAAACTCGTTACTAAGTAAGTGAAGCTCATCGAGTTTGAAGATTCGTTTAGAAGCTGAGTTCTACATTTATCTTCAAAGGTGTTAAATTGTGTGTATTATTACACCAATACTAGTAACAAGATTGATACAAAATGCTGACACTCATTCAGTCTTTCGATGCTCGTTTATCAGATTACCTTCACAGTCACCCATTCACATCCTCACTAATTCAATCGCCAGCGAGTAAAGTGATAACTTATCTACTCATAATTTCATTCATTATTCTCATTCTGTATGAAACCATATACTGGTCAGGAATTTACCTTGGCCTATGGGAATACCATGCTAAAGACATCTTCACTGAAGTTCCTATTCACTGTGCGCACGTTTATATTAGAGTCACCAAGATATCCGATAAAGAAGAACTCGATCAAATAAATACGTTCTTTTCGTACCACTCAAATTCCTTTTTGCACAAAAATGTTTGGAATAGATTTATTTCTTCGCCAATTAAAGATGCAACCACCATTACTTACAACTTTGAGTTCAGTCCGGAAGATTTTGAGATGAACGAAAACCCAGAGTTTGGCTCTACTGTGGAGCACTTGAAAACTAAAATTTTGAACACTTACTTAGACTCAAGGCTCGCAAATGGATCTGCGAAGAGTGGAAAGAAATTAACCAAGGATAATGTGCTTATATATAATCACAACTTCCAGCTATTAGATTCTACATTCGATAATGAATATCTCAGTAAGTGCAATGTTGAGACCGGTAATCTTATTAACTCTTACATTAATACGACGTAGCTGACTTTCACACCAAGTACATAGAAAAGCCGGAATGAGATATTTATTTTTTGCGCATCTTCAATTACGAATGAAGGCTATTACAAACGAAGTAACTCTGCCTAGTTTCGTCTCAATATATATCTGCAAGCAATTGCTTTAGCTTATGTATTATTGTATATTATTACGCAAATATTAAATTGTAACGATCTATATTGCCTCTCTTCCATCTGATACAGCACCCTGGTGAGTATTCTATAGTACCTAAAGCAGCACTTTCTGCGACAAAACTACTGTCACAGCAACTACAACGAACTTGATACTTAATTTAGGGCCCTTTTCATCTTCCCATAAAGGCATCTTACAAATTTGAGACGTTATAGCTATACTTATTTTACCTATAATAATATACCGATTTTATGTGCAAACTAATTAAGATCTGGACTACGTGATAGGCCGAAAGAGTTGGATGTAAAGCCTATACGGAATATTTTTCAAGTTCGCTCTAAAAAATAAAGTATAAAGCTGTATTTTTTGTTTTATTTTGCATGGGGTGTTGATTTCCAAAACATTTGATGAAAAGATGGGTCTGCTACAAAAATATCTAACATCAATACATACAATTTTGAGCTAAATACTAGTGTTTAGTGTAGCTAAGCTTTAGAAGAGTAGCAAAGCTCTTATACGACTTGCTTTCGTAAATGAAAGATTCAGCCTCACGAAGAGTTTTTTTTACGCACTGTAAGAGATTCACAATTTCCAGGCGTGCTTCATTACGCATAAATCAAAAAGTCAGAAACACCCCAGCGCCTTAGAAACAAAGAACACTGACCCGATCATAAAATAATATTCTGTGCTTTACGGTACACCGAGATCGTGTTCACCTTAATTTTAGTGCTTAGAAAATAAAAATCCAATTTCGGAAGAAACTGAGCATATTGAAGCTTCTTGCATGATATTTCGTAAATGCAAAGTCTCAATGTTCAATCAAATGCGGTAATTCTCTGACACTATTGCCAATACTATTGCTCTAAGTCCATACCATTTTATTTATCCATAAGTAGCTATTTCCATGCGGGATGTCAGAACTAGGCGTGCGCAGTTGCAGGTACATTTATACTCTCAAATTAAAGCAAGTTGCCGTTAAGAGAACGTCAACAAAAAAGATACAAAATTTAAAGGCGGTTCGTTTTAACAGTTGAGCCCCACAAGTTGCAGCATCGCTGCAATGAAAAATAAACCACTTTCATGTAGCAAAAGATTAACAATTTTAGTATAATTGTTATAAATGTGGAGAATTGCCGGCAAAAAGGTGATTACCTGAATTTTATCGACGAACAGGAGTATCATTATAATGTTAAAATCGGAAGCCTTCCTATTTTTCTTTTTTTTGTCTAGCTTTGCTTCTGCAAGTTTTATCCATGGATTTTTGCATGGATTTTCAAAGAGGTATATCAATCCGATTGTTGATTTAACCAGAAGAACTGTCACTTCCACTATTGATTACGAACCAACTACTACCTATACATGGACCGAACTGTATTCTACTACAGCATTATATAATATTGTCTTTTTGACTATCCCAGTTACAACAACAACTTCAACTTGGACTGATAGTATTACATCTACTTCGACAGGAGAGGGTACTATTGGGGGCACTAGGACTGCGCTTGTGGACGTACCTATTCCTACGACTACTGTTACCTCCTCCTATGCCATTGGATATACTTCAATGACTACTATTCCTGGAACAATTGGAGGTACCGCTACGGTTGTAGTTGAGGTCCCTTTTTCAACATCAAGTGTAATTACTTATGTAAAACGTGACTACCCCTACACAACGTATACCTGGGCTGAATCATATACCACAACAAGACTTTACTCTTTGGTTTTGGTACCAATTCCTACAAATACTGTTACAGTAACTTGGTCAAATCTGGAGACAGCAACCACCACCCAAACAGCAGCAATTGGTGATACTGCTACAATTTTGGTTGATGTCCCTACACCTACTACCACAGTTACCTCTACTTGGACGGGATCTAGCACGTATACGACCACTGAAACAGCAAGTGAAGGTGGAACAGCAACTGTTGTAATTGAAGTCCCTACTCCTACTGTTACAATAACCTCAACTTGGACAAACTCTTTTTCAACAACCACAACAATTTCTGCAAGTGAAGGCGGCACTGCAACAGTTTTAGTTGATGTCCCTACTCCTACTACGACAGTCACTTCTTGGTGGATAAGTTCTACTACCTCTTCAACTACTGTCTCCGCAAGTGAAGGAGGAACAGCTTCGGTAATTGTAGACGTCCCTATCCCAACTTTCACGACAACGATACTTTCTCCTGACTTCGATGAGGCGGTAACAATAACATTCGGTGGAAATGTTGAAGGCAAATCTGCCTCATTAGTAATATTTGTACCAGATATAGTGACTGCAACTTCAACCTGGACAGGGTCAGACACCTCTACTACTACAGAAGATGCTGGACCTGGAACGGAAACCACTGTTGTCGTGGAAATTCCTATCCCAACTATAACGACCTCCTTATCTACTAATGTTGATGTAGCAGTGACATCAACTTTCACAGCTGCTATCGGTGAAACTGCTTCAGTAGTCATATACTTACCGAATTCGTCATCGACTACTTCATCATCGACTACGTCGTCATCGACTACTTCGTCATCGACTGCGTCGTCATCGATTACTTCATCATCAGCTAGTGATTCATCATCGACAACTGATTCATCATCGACTACAGATTCATCGTCCACTACAGATTCATCATCAACTACAGATTTTTCATCAACCACTTTAAGTTCTAGTGCCACCTCAGTCAGTACGTCATCTTCGAGTCTTTCCTCATACAGCGATTTATCCTCGAGTACTGGCATTTCTTCAACTAGTTCAAGTAATTTTGACGGATCATCTACGGTACCTAGCTCTTCTGTCTCTTCATCAGTAAGTCCCTCTTCATCGTTCTCTTCATCGACAGCGTCAGGTCTCAGCTCTACCTCAAGTGTCCCAACATCAAATGGCTGTCAATATAGCGGATTGTTGGATGCCGGGTTTACTGCCAAGATATACGAATATACAGTAGCAGAAGAGTCTGTCAATGATATAGGTTACTATGAAAACGAATACGAATCGTATACTACTTTGAAAACTATCTACGGAGCAATAGATATCAATTCTGTGATTTCGAATGGTATTAACTCCATAAATGGTTACAACCGCTCAGGTTCACACTTTACCATTGTATTGGAGGGTTATCTTCGTCCAGAATTAAGTGGAGTTCACAAGATTCAGATAAGTGACATTAAATCTGGAGCTGCAGTATTCTTTGGAGATGGAGAAGCCTTTAGTTGTGGACAATCTTTGACAAAAAGACTCGAAGCGGAACCAATTATTGTTTCAAATGAGGGGGTATTGAACACTGAACTTGTCGCTTATAACTATTATCCTATCAGAATTGTCTATGTAAACGTAGATGCATCGTCAGAATTTGGTTTTGAAGTCATAGGACCCGACGGAAGCACCAATACCATAAGTGAGAGTATTTTCACATTCAGATCCGCTTCCAGTAGTTCGATAAAGCATTTAGTTTCTTCAAGAACCAGCTTTTCTTCTGGTTCAACTGCAACTGTGACAAAATCCAATACAATTGTTGAGACAGTTACTTCATGTTCTGATGGCGTATGCACTAAAGTTCCAATTACCAAGACAGTGCCAGTGAGTACTGAGACCAACACAATGACTATTAAAACCTTAGTTACCATTACCTCGTGTTCGGATGGAAGATGTGTTCTTGAAACTTCAAGGGTAACTCCAGATGAAAGCCATGAAACAACAGAAACAGGTATACAGACAACTGTTCTTACAGTGACATCATGCTCCAATCATGTCTGTAGCGAGGTTCATTTAACTACCGACTACAGAACCGTCTCCTTGGATTATAGCCTGTATGTTACTTACTGCCCATTGTCTGTTTCTGAAACAAGCGCGATAGCCACCGCTTTATCGACGCAAGCCAACTCAGCTGAAATTGTTTCAGTGTCATCGACGGAAGATGTCACCTCTTCCAGTGGCAATCCGACTAGCACATTAGTAGTTTCAACCTACGAAGGATCTGGGTCCAAAAACGAGATTTACTTAACCTTCATCTTATCAGTGTTCTTCTACCTTGTTTAACCCAAATTTAGTGTATTTCATTATATAAATAGAAAACTTAACTTTATGATTCCAATTTAACTTTTGTTATCTATTCATCATTCAAGGTGTATCGCCCTTCTTTAATAATGCGAAATTCAACTAATCGACCCTCAGTAATTGTCCATAGCTTTATGATCTTCTCTAACTTCGATTCTAGTGATAGATCATGCAACTTGTTCAATTCCTCTTCGTTATCTTTATCTACGGTTTTAGAGCCACTATTGTTAGAGGTACCATTACTTCCCGTACTACCACTTACAGGAGCAGTGAACTCAAAATCTCCTTCGAAGTCCTCTAAATCAAGCTCTTCGTCATTATCTGAGCCCCGTTGATGAGTGAACTTAGAGAGATCAAATTCGATAAGATTAAGATTATTCTCATCTCCATTTGAAGGGCGGCTATCTAAAATACTAGGATTAAGGTTCAAAATTGCCTTGTTGACCAACCCATAACACTTATTTCTTAAAGACAAGTTGAACAAATTTCTCAACTCTTCAGGAAGATCCTTTTGCTCTTCAATATTCTTAACATTTGGATCAAATTTGAAACATAAAAGCAGCATTGTAATTTCTAGCTCCTTCAAGAGTTTTGTCAGATTGATAACTTTATTTATCAAATTTTCTCTAACAAATGTTAATATATCACTTAAAAATACCTTTTCCTTTTCTGATGTGATTTTTGAATCGAGCTTATGGTTCCTGATCATTTCAATTAGATTCAATCTTAGTAATTTGAAGTAGAGAAGATTATTTGTATCCAAGATAGTTGGAAAGTAATCCGAAATTTTGGAAATTGCCTCTGTTATATTACCTTTCAAAATTAATAGCTTAATTTGCTTACGTTGATTTATTGTAGAGTATCCGGATGACAATGGCTGGGCCCTCTGCAGAGAAGAGGAAGAAGATGAAGGAGCTGCTACCGACGACTCCATCCTAGATACCTGATTATCATGTTGGAAATGGTTAATGATTAATTCAGAAAATTGAGAATCACTAACAGTTCCTATACTTCCTAGTTGTTTCACAAGTGTAAAGTTATCAGGGCCATGGCTGCTCTCGACTTTTGCGTTTTGATCATTTAAATCAATTCCTGTCTCTCGTGCAAAACTAATAGCAGCTTCCTGATAACCTTCTTGTATGAAATAATTCAATATAAGGCTATCAATTTTATGTTTGGCGGCTTGGGTATACATGTTTGTATCTGTAAAGAAATCCAGTTAATGAAGCACAAAGAGTGCTGTGGAATACTAATGTGGAGAGAACCATGGGGAGCGATAAGAAAATGTGCCTAGATTATATGCCGGAAGTTCATAATTATTTAGCTGTAGTTGCTATATTTTGTCTATACTGTTATTTTGCATTTATTTTAGTCTTAAATGTAGCTGAATGAGCCTGAAGGTTACGGCATTTTAAGAGTAAGTTCATAGATGCTGATCTCATATGTTTCCGTTGATATTTATCAGTTTCTATTGATATATATCGCCTGGTGCGCTTGGCTGCGAATTTATGGTTGCACAATTTTGATACGCACTCTTCGGCTCACATATCCTTCAGGTAAAGGCACTCTTGAATAGACAAGATGGTGAAGTGGTAAATTAGCAACAAATTGATAGTAAAAAGTGAGAATAGAGTAGAGAAATAAAATATTTAAAAAAGAAATAAGAGGTAGTACCATAAGAGTAAGAACTTTGTTGCATAATAACGAGATTCAATTCTCTTTTATATTTATCATCCTTCATAGCAAGGTTTAGTAATCTAAATAGTTGAAGGCATTTTCATCATAAGTAAAATCGTTGAACTCCATCCTAAAAAGTTCTTTGCTCCCTTAGAAGATCCAGTTTCATCATCATACTGCTCCCAAACGAACCCAGTCCTTTCCCATTCATTGTAAGCATTGTTGACCAAGTTCAATCTTAATTGCTCATACGTTTCCGAAACCTTAGCCTTCAAATCTTTGCTAAGGTATTCCTTAGATGCTGCCTGATAATATTGCAAGGATTCTAAGACAAGATAATTAATATTTAACCAAATTGGGGACCTCCAGTAATTCTCTCCTGATCTATACAACTCATCAGATTTAGAGAGAGATCTAATACCATATGGAGACCATAGTTCCTCTGGATCACTTAAGAGTGCAACTATATGTTCCAATTTATCGACATCATCTGCAGGGGTTAACTTAGTCAAAAACGGGAAAAGTGAAATATAGCCCTTAAAGCAAGCATATATATTTTCATCATCTTCATCTACTGAGACATCACAATATGCTTTATCTTCCTTTGACCAGTGTATCTCTTCCAAGTTCTTTACGATCTCTTCTTCATACCCCTGATACAATTCTAAATCCTCTTGATAGTCTAGTAATTTAGCAAGCAGTTTCATGGATTTAGTCATAACTCCAATCCAAGAAAGTAAATCGACGTTCAACTCAGCAACATCAGCAGGCAAAGTTCTTGGATAATCATCTAATCCACTAGCCAAACAATGGGTAAGAGTTCTTCCTCTCCATCTATACAATTCATTGTAAGAATCACGACCAAAATCCTCGTTGTAGCCAATCTGCGTCTTACGGAACATGAAGTAGTGGGACTTCAATTTAGGATATATTTCACGAGAGTAATTCAATAAGTGTGGAAGGTGTTTTTTGTCATCTCCAAATTTACCGAATTCTTCTACGATTTGGGGCTCATCAATATCAAGACCAGTGCCACCATCCCTCGACTTTTCAGCTATGTCCAAAACATAACAAAATGCCAACATTAAAGTAGGTGGATTCACAATTTCTGGACTTTGAGTAACGAATTCTTCAGGAACTCTTGCTCTCTGCTCATCTCCCAAGATTTGTTCTCTTGCAATCCATCCATTCTCGTCAATCAAGTCAAACCACGATTGAATGATTTCCAAAACCAACTCAGGGTCATAGTTCAAAAGTGGCAATAAGTGGAATCCTTCGTCCCAGTAGAATCCTCTTGGAAAGAAGGGTCTTGATGGAGCCAATGAAAATAGTTCGTATGGTCCTTCTAACTCACCCTTAAGTTGTAAGTTTTCATATGATTCTTCATCGATTTGTGTTTTCCTATCCACATAATGTTCTCCGAATGAGTAAGTCAAACCACCAAGCAATCCAGACAAGATTTCTCTACCAAATTTCACATACTTAGGGTTTTTATTAAATGGTGCAGATAAAGGTTGAAAATGACTGTCATACTTGGCATTGACCTTTTCTAGACCATTGCTAATCTTCTCATCGATATTTTCAAAGGTGATCACCTCATCAGATAAACCACTGTTATAAACTATATCAAATTCGCATTCTCCTTCGTATAGCTTTTGTACTAAATGTAGATTACCTTCAAACTTTTGCAAGTCTCTCAATATAAATAGTTGTTGTGGAGGGAAGTTCCTCAAATTTTCGTGGTTACCTTGAAGTAAATCGTTAATTGAATCTTGCATAATTGTAGTGAAGATTTCCTTAGCTTTCCAAACATTGTCGTTAGGAACTTTCAATGATAAGTGGTGTGTCTTTCTAGGATTTAAGTCAGATCTACCAATTGCATTCTTAGGATGTTTGTTTGTGATAGGACCATCATTTATCTCGATAGAGAAAAGGCCCAAGCTCTCACTTACACCGGAAAGTTTCAAGTTACCCTTGTATCCATTGGCATTCTTTGGAGTTTCCAAGAACAAGTATCCGTCCTCTTGGTTAGAATAATCTACATCTTCCATACTTGGGATGCCACCTACAGTATCTATGCCCTTTTCGGTCTCTAACCCACTGTACCAGATGAAACTAGTTGTGACCAGTTCATAGCCAACGTGAGGCTTAGAGTGAACCTTAACGGCCCATGATTTACCATCTTCGCTTTTAATAAAGTCAATTGTGATGGTGATATGACAATCCAAGTCTTCAATTACCTGTTTCCCACCAATTCTTGGATCATACTCAATCCAATTTGCTTTAGCCATATTATCATGCTGCTCATAAAAGTGTCTAAAGTTGGACAACAGCTGGTAGGTGTCAGCATTAAACCACATGAGCCCCGATAAGAGGGATCTTGGAATTCTTGGACGAACTCCAAAGTATAAAGATGATCTATAAGGCCCCCAAAGAAGTGTGTTTTCGCCAGCAAGGGCCGCAAGCTTTTCATCATCTTTTAAAATCGGTTCCTGCCCATTAATGTCAAACGAAGTAGCCGAAATCACAGTCACTAATGTAAGTACAATTGGAATTATATTTCCAAGTTTCATATCGATTACCTCTATACCTTATTAGCTTTTTGTATAAGTCTATGTTCTATATGTTAAGATTCCTTTCTAGGTGAGGTACTTCTTGATATTTGCCAACTTTATCTGCCCTCTGTATGTGTCAAGATTTTTCAGTAGCACACGAAAAATAAAAATGCTCTGGTATGAGATGAGATAAGATCTCACCAAAAGGAAGAGTAGAATCATAGATAGGCTGTATATATATATATCAAATACAGTATATGTGGCCCCAGAAAGAAGGGCTAGGAGCCCAGCTAAGTTATGGAGTCAAGGGAAATGGGATAATACGACATAATCTGACTTCATCGCCTCCATATCAGATCAGCTTCCCACGACAAAACACTTCCCCTACACTATATCGAGCAGTGAACTCTGAACAAACTATATTGCCAGTTCAGACTTCTGACTTCGATTTAAACTCTAGCATATATAAGGATCTTGAAAGCATCTATGTCCCCGAGGAAATTTTGAAATCGTACTTGGTGGAATCAAAATCGTTAACATCACCTTTGGTGTACGATCCTACCAAGGGAGATCTATTCCAATTCCATGATCTTAGAATGAAGAAAGGTAGAAAGTATGAGAAAGTTTTGGCATATGTAAGCGGTGAAACGGGAACCATACTCAATATAGCGAATGTTAAAGGAAAGGAAAAGAAACTAAGTAATGGTAACAAGATATACCTCCCACAAGTAAGTGGAACCTCATTCCAAGTGTCACTTTCAGAACCCATTAAGCAAATTCAATTTAGTAAACTCGAGGAAACTTTCGACTATATACCTTCTCACTTAATTATACGAACGGATTCAACAGTATACATTTTGAATTGCCTCCGAACACCTACCGCAGATTCCAACCAGGATGCTGGGGGCATAGAATTGACGATAATTGATGAAATACACAACTCCAAGCTTTACGGCCAAACATTTGCAGATATCTCTTTCAATCCATGGGACTATACCCAGTTTGCAGCTGTGGATGTAAAGGGAAATTTTGGGATTTGGAACATATCTACAAATACGTCGTATGTCCATAAATTGACTTTGGTTATAAAGGACTCTGAGATAATACCAGACTTAGAAGAACTATCAAACTGGAAAAAGATTAGTTGGGCTTTCAATAGAAAAAATATCCTCATAGCCACTAGATCATCACTTACTCAAGTGAATCTTGGAGCCGACATTGAGTCTAATTCCAGTAAATTAATTACATCCAATAGTTGGTCTAAAGTTTTGGATTTTAAGCAATGCTCTAATTTCGCCTTTCTTTTAACGTCGAAGGAACTTATTTGGTTACAATGGAATAAGGGTAAACCTTCACGTATATTGTCTTGGAAACATTTCCTTGACGAAAAAGATCCTTCCTTCAAATTAAAGGTAACAAGGCAAAACGGTAAGCAGCAGACTTTTCTTCTAATTGTATTTTCCCAGATCAGGCTGTTGTTATTCGTCTTCACGTTTGGTATGAAAGATGGAGTTGGCCATAGCTTACACGACCCGTACTATATTCGAACAACTACTGGTTTGCAACAAGTTGAGTTGAACAAGTTAGATCCTACATTTTACTCCCCCTTTGCAGACGAGAACAGCGACTTTATGGTCGAAGATTATGAAGAAGAAAAGGATGGATCTGACTTTGGAATATTTGAGCTTAGAACTAATTTGAACCTCACGTTTGACGTATTGACAAGTAGTCCAGACGTACATGTGGTACATAGAAGGGGAAGTGTTACTACTAGAGCCAGTCTATCAAATCCTAGTAATACCAGCAGCGTAGAATCACTGAGAAGTCTGACAAGTACAGTTACTACTGGGAGAAAGGTATTCAAGAAGTTAACCAAAGCAGATACAGAAAATATTGTGAAAACCTTGAACAATACGCAAGACATAAGTGTAGATACTGTCAAGCAGGTTCAAGATTATGCATTTAAATTAGGAAATACGAGTAGTATTGTTTTTCCTTTTACATCATTGATGGATATCTCTTCGGAGATTCCTCAATCAATAGACGATATTGCAGAATTTGATTTGATGGTCAATCAGCTTTCAAACTACTATGAAGAGCTGGAAATTTCCATTGTGAATTTTATAAACCCCATGAAAATGCTTTTTAACACGATATCCAAGTCTTCGGACTCTACAAAGAAGACAGAATCGGTTGAAAATCTTTCATCATTGATTGGTAAAATTTATAGAAAAGGAGAAATTGCTCAATACAACAATGACTGCTCCATTAGGCAGACTTCTATATTGATTGGTGGGAGTTTACTAAGGGCAAGACGACCATCGGCGAAGGAAAACTTTGATCGTGCTCTAGAAGAAGAACAGAAGGAAACACCATCAAAATTGAATGACTTGTTAAGTGGTTGGGAATCTATTGCGGAAAGCGATAAGTCATCGTCGATTCCACAAGATCAAGCTATCCTAGGAGATGGAGAAAGTGCAAGAAATTGGGGAACGTCGCAGATGACTGTTCCAGATGTATTACCAACACTAAGACTTACATCGCAGACTCAACCTACATCCTCACAAAGAAACTCACAGAAGCAAAGGAGAAAAATACCCAGAGTATCCCAATTGTCCCAGTTGTCCCAATCTCGAATTCCAAATACCTCATCGTCTCAGGTTTCCCAAACCACAACTAGGCTCACTGGATTGGCATTATCATCTCAGCAAAAAGTTGGTATATCTTCACAATTAGATGGCGGGTCACTTAATAGTTCACAATCATTATCTCAATCAAACTCGCAAAAGCGGAAATCATCCAGCCAAGGATTAACAAAGAAAAAGAAGAAAGGGGGTTTTGCATAACACTGTACAATAATACTTATAGACTAATTGGAATGTAAATTATAATAGAAGCAATACACACAAATAATACACAAGAAATCTTGATATTAAACTAAGTTTTTTCTTTCTACTCTGAGTTCAATGACAAATAAGAAACCTGCTTCAGTAGGAGAGGAACGAATACGCCCCAATAACGTGATAATCCAAGCAGTTCGACACCGACAACACAGTTGAAATGGCTTCGAGGCATATATAGAGCGACAAGATTATTCTACTTGCACTAAAGATCATTACCGTATCCAAATTCACCCTAGAAGATTTAAGTAAACCAAATATAAATGGTACTATAGCAAATCATATAGGTGAAATATCAATTTTGATTACTTTTTAGCTACTTCCTTCACATGACTACTTAAACGGAAATATATGAATGCTACGACCTCCAATATATATCTACGACATAACAGAATTGGTCTCTTTTAATATTCTAACTAGACTCGATGATAATACTTTTGGATCAACACCTTCATCGATGAGCTTAATACATAGTTGTAGCGTAGAATCGTCAATGTTTACATTAAGTAACCTTGATAACTCACTAATATGCGAATTGGGATTCGAATAACGAATCAGATCTGCCATATTAGGTGTGTTCTAGGAGTATTAACTTGTCCAAATTGATAAAATGGTCAAGTTTGTTTTTATGTTTATATCTTAGAATGGTGCGGCTGATACATACTTTAGCGAGGTCTTCCACAGCAAAGCTCCAATTCGTCCAATGTTGAGCTCGGTAAGGCTACTATACTCCCCAATTACCTTGCCTTACAATGGCACGAGAGGTTTACAGAACAGCTCATTTTATCTTAGAATGAGTTCAAGTTGCTTTTTATTCATATAAAAACTTCACTATATATCTTAAAAGACCAAACCTATTTGGTTGGATCCTCTTCAAATCTTAAATCCCAACCAATTTGTTCACCGAGCTTTGGTAAAATTTCAGCAACACTTTGAACATCCTTATCACCTCTTCCTGAAATGTTAATAACCAAGTGCTCATCCTTAGACATAGTCTTGGCTCTTTCAACACCACCGAAAACGGCATGGGAAGATTCCAATGCTGGAATAATACCTTCTAACTGGGATAATAACTTGAAGCCCTGTAAGGCTTGAGCATCAGTTGCTGCAATAAATTCAGCTCTACCAGTCAGTTTCCAGTAAGCCAATTCTGGACCAACACCTGGGTAATCCAAACCAGCAGAGACTGAGTGTGTGTCATGGACTTGACCATCGTCATCTTGCAAGACAAAAGTTTTAACACCATGGAAAACACCAGGGATACCGGCAGTTAAGGTAGCCGAGTGACGTTCAGTATCTAAACCATCACCACCAGCTTCAACACCCAACATCTTAACCTCAGTATCCTTCTCAAATGGCGAAAACATACCGGTAGCATTAGAACCACCACCTACACAGGCAACGACACAATTTGGTAATCTACCTTCATTCAACTTCTTGAATTGCTCTTTGGTTTCTTGCCCAATAACACTTTGGAAAGTTCTAACTAAGGTTGGGTAAGGATGTGGTCCAATTGCAGATCCGACAACGTAATGAGTTGACTCTAAATTAGAGACCCAGAATCTAAAAGCTTCACTGGTAGCATCCCTCAAAGTCATAGTACCAGCAGTGACTGGAACAACCTTGGCTCCTAAGATCTTCATCCTGAAAACGTTTAAAGCCTGTCTACGGCAATCTTCTGCACCCATAAAAACGGTACATTCCATACCGAACTTGGCACATGCAGTTGCAGTTGCGACACCATGCTGACCAGCACCAGTTTCAGCAATAATCTTCTTCTTACCTAATCTCTTGGCGATTAAAACTTGAGCTAACCCATTGTTAATCTTGTGAGAACCAGTGTGGTTCAAATCTTCTCTCTTTAACCAGATTTGAGCACCACCAGCGTACTCAGTTAATCTATCAGCTTTGTGCAAGGAGGATGGTCTACCAATGTAACTGTACAAGGCTCTAAACTCTTCCCAAAAGGCTGGGTCTGCAACTGCAGATTCATAAGCTCTTTCTAATTCAGCAAGACAAGTGTGCAAAGCTTCCGGAACGTATTGACCACCAAATTCACCAAATCTTGGAGAAAATTTGTGGACTTCATTAAAATCGGTTTGAGCAGAAGAAGACTCAATAGATGAAGTAGAAGTAACTGGACGAGTGAAGGTTTTTGGAGTGGTAGTTGGCTGGTATTCACCTAAAATAGACTTGACGTAGTTCTTGGTGACTTCACCTCTTTCACCAGGTGCACTTTCACCCAACAAGTTAATAATCTTACTTCCAATGACAACACCATCAGCAGACTTCCCCACCATAAGGAAATGTTCTCTTGTCAGGACACCGAAACCAACGGCCAAAGGAGTATCTTTACCAACAAATTTACGTACTCTAGTACATAAATCAGTGATATTATCAGTGACACTAGTAGTAGCACCAGTAGTACCCATTCTAGAAACAACATAAATGAAAGAATCAGAGATACTACCAAGCACCTTTAATCTTTCGTCAGTGGTGGCAGGTGCAACTAATGGAACGTAACTTAAGCCGTAGTGGGTACACAAACCTCTGAACTTTAAGGCTTCTTCAGGTGGTAAGTCGACAACAATGTAACCGTTAGCACCTGCCTTGGCAGAGTCTTCGATCATCTTTTGTTCCCCATACTTTAAAATCGGATTGTAGTAACCCATCAAGATGATTGGAACGGTGACACCTTC
Organism: Dujonia railenensis; assembly: GCA_935541525.1. Lineage (NCBI taxonomy): Eukaryota > Fungi > Ascomycota > Pichiomycetes > Serinales > Debaryomycetaceae > Dujonia > Dujonia railenensis. Next base: position 35,191 of record CAKXYY010000024.1, read on the forward strand.
AGCTCTAGCTTGGGACACCAAGTCTAAACACTTGCTTACGGTAATACCATTATCTAAGGCCACGTTATTAGCAGCTTGGATGGTTGGGCCATCGGCGATTGGATCAGAAAATGGGATTCCTAACTCGATGATGTCGACTCCACCATCTTGCATACCTTTCAAGATAGGTAAGGTGTCTTCGATGGTTGGATAACCAGCGGTAATGAAGTTGACAAGGGCATTACGACCTTCTTTTTTGCACCTTGCAAAGGTTTCTTTAAGAGAAGCAGACATAGAATATTAGACTAGCGTTTTTAATAGTAATATTTAGCAAATATACAGATATAGATAGTGGACTAACTTTCCATTTCTTAGGAAATTAGTAGCACCTTTATATTTTTCAATAGTCGGGGTTTTGTGTAATTTTTCAGTGAGTCAGTTCAGGGTAACTTTGAGCGAGACCTTTCAAACAGGATAATGACCAGAAGAGATAAGGTAGAGCCCAGTCGAGGCGTGGGTATGGCGATCCCTTGATGAGAAGTATGACTATTAAGACGTGGTTGGTGAGCTAGGGTTTTTAACATAGGAGTACGAAAGAGATAAGGAATTGTTTTATGGAAGAAACTAAATTGGGTTCTGGACTGGAAAATTATATTCGTATGCGATGCGATCTACATAGGCTGCAAAATATAATGCACATCAATCGGTACTTTGATATACTTCTGTAGTGAGCTAGGTAATCTGTATACTTTTGCTTGTGAGGCATTCTATCTAGGCCCATATGGCCCGTCATATGAGGAAGATCAATGAAGATTGTTCTTTGTCTAATACGCTCTGGTCATAAGCAATGCGATGTGTATTCCGCAGTGAGTGAAATAGGCTCCCTGAGCACTCATACCGATGTAATTAAATCAAGAATGCTCCTGGTCTCGATACCCCACTGAAGCAAGTAGGGTGATCATCGTCTCCTCTTTATGCGTCGATTCCAGATCAGGAACCTTAGAATATGGCACATACATCTCGTAGAGGCTTGTAGTGTTTATCCAAGGCGCCCAATTCTCCGGGCTTTGTCTTGTTTCCCTTGCTACACTCAAAAATACCATAAAAAATCTGACCAAGTCAGTACACTTGGGTTCGAATTACACTGTGCTCAGCTTCCCAAGTGCCTAGGCAGTTTTCATAGAGCTGCGCGACCTCGCAGAATGATGATAAATAATTTTTTTTTCCAGTGTTGAAGCAGAGGGGACCATAAGCAGTAGTTGTCATCTCACATTGATACTTACAATTCGATGGGCTGGGTAACAGTACCCTTTGCTTTTGAACCACTACTTCTTCTTGCAGCAGCAGGCACCTGCTTTCCTGCCAGGCCGCCATTACCACTTTCTTGCAGCAGCTGTTTCACAGGCTGTATCTCAACTTCATGCCCCAATTTAATTTGTGCCAAATTAATTATCGGTAACAACCGTACGTATTGGGAATAGTAGTCTGTAATGCTTTTCTGGACTATGCGTAATTTAGACTCTACATTTGCATAATACGCCAGCTGGGTTTGTCCATCGGGGATACTTGCAAGCGCTTTAACAAATATTGACATGTCATGGCGGAGAATATTGATTTCAACTTTCAATCTTTCCAACTCCGCATAAATCACCTCAGGCTCTATTCTACCTGAAGTGATATCATCGATTTTTATCGTGGCTGGGAGTTCCGACATGAAAAAAGATTCTTTTTTTCTCTAAATGCTAGTTATATAGTCAATTCGATGCTCCGTATTCTACACTTCATATGTTACTACAATCAAACGGCTATCCTTTTCCGATATTGCCATGCACTAAGTCACCACAACCAGTATAGTCTATACGTTGGTAAGAAAAAAATGAAAAGATCAAGAGAGAGGGGAAAGTACTGCATACAGATCACTCAAGGCAAAAGTGCTCGCGCCAAAACAAAAAAATATTGACGTGCTGAAAGGGAAGCCCAAAGGTGAAATAGTCACAGGAAAATGCACGCGGCTTTGCCCAAATAAGAACGATTGATTGTTATTGAAAACATTCTAAACACTGGTACTAGTTTCACCTGAGACGAAACGAAGTCGAGAATTCTGGGTTTGGGTTCCTACTCTGTAGCCTAAATATACTAAATATAGTTTGAATTACACGCAAGTGGTCTCAGACCGTGTACTAGCTACCGTCTCATCTCACAAGAAGATTGACTCCAATGGAAGAACTCTGAAAAAATACGTCTCGGTACATTCGAGCCTCACTAAATTTTGGCACCCTCCACCATTGCAAATCTAAAGAGCCTAGAATGCTCACTAGTCACGATTATTTTATTTTCGTTCCTTCTTGCGTGTATTTTCTTACTTACTCCGACAGTCGATTAAGACTGTTTGCTATTGCAGGATCTGATTGGAACAGACAGGTTCAAACGCGAACATGCTGGTACCTGACTAACTTATGGCGGAGTCTTCGTCTTGTAAGCTTTTGCTCATAACATTCTTATCCCTAGCTTGTAGGCATTGTTTCCCAAACAGTGAGAGAGTTCATTATTTCGTTTTTTTTTTTTTTTTTTTTTTTTGCTGTATAGCCCCCGGTTAAGAACTTTGCTGCAACTCGAAACATATTTTGGTGAAATTCCCGGCCAGTCGCGTGATTGTTCCGCGAATGGCTGCAAACATGTACGTCAACCACCCTATTATGCAAGTAGCTGTGTTTGTTTTTTCACCTCGACTCCTACCGTCTAGGTTGAAAAATTTCTTTTATTTTTTAACCTGTAAGCCTTGATATGCTTGCTGAGAGAGCAAGTATATAAGACTGAGCAGTCCTTCAGTATTCGTTATAAATTCTTCTTCTTTTTTTCTTTAACCAACTAATCTTACATTCGTTCAACATATTCATAATGCAATTCTCCACCGTCGCCATCTTAGCCTCCGCTGCTTTCGTTTCTGCTGCCACCGTCACTGAAACCGACTCATCTTCCACTTTAGTTACTATCACTTCATGTGGTTCTGAAGTCACCGACTGTCCAGCTGACTCCACTGTCGCTGCTGTTGCTTCTTCATCTGTTGCTGCCAACTCCACTCTTGCTAACGTTACCACCGCTGAAGCTGGTGCTAACAAGCAATTCGCTGCTGCTGGTGTTGCCGCTTTAGCTGCTGGTGCTTTATTGGCTTTATAAGTTATTCACTAATTTATTAGAGACGCTTATGAAACAAAAAAAAATTTAAGAATATTATAAATACATATTGAATATATTTTATATATTTTTAATTACTTGTAGCCTAATTGTAACCAAATTAATATCAGTGTAGGTTTTATTGACTCAAGAGTCTAAAGTTTAATTCATACCATGGTGTATTCAGACTATTTCGATGCATCGGCTCTCCACTCGTTTGTTTAGATCCGTGGTTTTCTATTTTTCCTTTACACTTTTTTTGTCACTCTCTCATTCAATTATTCTACATAGTAATATGTATACTATATAGGCTTCTTTGCTCTCTCTCTTAGTATCACCACTTTATCATCAACTTTCCAAGAGCAGTTATATTTCTCTACTAACACACTCACATCTACCCCGTTTGGTAAGACGCAATCCTCTAAGTACAGTTTGTCCAAGCTAAAGTATGCTGCCGTCATTACCTTAACCATCGAGTTTAATATTTTAGTTAACCCCATTCGCATAATCGCAGATTTGCACCCATCACACTCAGTGTTGTATATTCTAGTCCAGTTCTGGAAATCTCCCACAGCCCAGGCCTTTAGACATCTTAGTAAAGAGACATTCTCAATGTTGTACTTGTAATAGACTTCTATGGCTCTTAGATTATGGTTGTTAAAGTGTGCAAGGTGTAGAGCAAGTAGAGTCGCAACTTCCGCAATTTCAATTTGCGTGAGAAGGGACTTGGCATTCTCTAATAGGTAGTTAATACTCGGGATATAGGTATGATACTGTCCAATGGATGCAGATATGCGTATGGAAAACAAGAACACTCTCTTAGAGAAATCATCTGGTTTAGCAAATAGGAGTGCCTCCCTTAACTTTCGCAACGACGTCAATATGGAGTCGAGGTTAGTTGTAGGAGTTTTTCTGTCTTGGGCATGAATTTTTCTATCTTCGGTAATTGTTAGGCCATTCATATCTTCGCCAATTTGAACAGCTTCATCACTGCTGTTAGCCAATTCCTTAACTTTTTCCTTCAAACTTGAATCCAGCTGTATACAATAGTTCATAAAGTCATTAAATATCTTCTCGAAGAATAGCTTTCTTTCACGTTCACTACGTTGTAACCGATCATCTTCTCCTCTACTTACAAATCCGTAGCCTCCTATTCCTCGCCCTGCACTGGTCTCATTTGATTTATTGAACCGTTCGCTCCTGCTCTTCAATTTCGATTCATCTGACGCCAACGAATTATTTGACTTGGCCTTAGAAGACCAATTCCTTTTAGACGGTTTTCCGTTGCCTGACTTCTGCATAAAGACACTAGCAATACTTGCCCAATCGTTAAGATAAAGAAACGTTTTTTCTATTTGATTCCGGCTCGCACCACTCAAACTTAAATTGGCTCTTTGGTACAAAGAAGGTTTAAGGTATAAGGTTGTACACACACAAACGGTAGTTGATTTCCTATATTAATAATTTACATATATACAAAAAATACGACAATATAATGAAGAAAACGGTGCTAAAGCTAAAAAATAATATACTGCGTTCATAGTGCTTATGGCAAGAGTAGAACTCTTCTAGCGCATCTCGAATTCGAACTGTTAACACTGATGACAAGAGTAGAACTCTTCTTGCTTATGGCGGATGGTTTAGTTTATGGGCCTCTCTATAACTGTATTCCTCTTCTTCATATTTAATGCCACAACTGCTATCGTGGAAATCACTGTAACCCATATTGTCAAGTAAAATACACTCCCATAACACTCTCTACCCAAGGTACAGCTTTGAGAACCGGTTGCTTCGATTCTCACGGAGTTCGAATCATAAGTCTCTCCAAATAAATTGGTAAAGTAAAAGGATGGTAAAATTGGTGCCAAGCCGACGAAACCCCAATTTAAAGAGTAGTTTTCCATTCCAAATGTATCCCCCACAATCAATGGCATTATGCAAAATGTAAACCCGTAAAAAAAGCCAATCAATAACGATAAAAGGGTCAAATTCTTATAGTCTTGGAAAGTATATCCCATTATTTGAGTTAGCAATAAACCAAGCAGGGGAATAAATAGCAACCAGGATCTTGGCTTATTCCTTTGTGAAACTATGTCTCCCAATATCCCTGAGGCAATTCTCCCGACGCAATTTGCAACTGAAAGTAAACCCACTTGAAACAGTTGGTTCTGCTGTATAAGTGTGCCTATCTTTGTTTGAAATTCTGGATCATTTTCCATCAGGGCCGATATATGGCCAAAGGAAACTAACGCCTTCACGACATATCCGACTGAATAGATGTACATTTGCCCAAGGGACGCAAGAGATCCAGTTATGAAGAATATTATCCAAAACTTTTTATTGTAAATCAAGTCAATGCCACCAACTTCACCTCCATCATCTTCAAGGCCAAGATCAAACCCAAAACTAGAGCCTCCAGCTACAGCACCATCGTCTGAACCAGTACCAACCATACCGACATCTTTATGCAAGTGTGGCCTGTGATGCACTACTGGGTTTGAAGTTATGGTGGACAATTCAATTTCCTGAATAGTACCTGCTATTCTGGCCCTTCTCCTACCATGTTCCATGTCATATATGATAATGCTCGGAGTACAGATCACAAATATAATCGCTGAAGAATAGGATAGGAATCCCAAAAAGTCACTAGTGTTCCCAGGGAAAAACAAGGCTGCAATCACAGAGTAAAATAAGGCACTCAAGCCATATAATGCCAACGGCAATGAGGTGGCTACTCCTCTAATACTGGGGAAACTAACTGCGCAGCATTTCAAGCATGCAGAGTTCATAAAGGTTGATCCACATCCGATCAAAAATATTAACAATGCAGATAAATGGACAGATGAATGCTTCGAATCATACTGCTTCTTCATTCCGTAGTAACCCAAGATTACAAATGCACCTCCTATGATCAACGATACAGTATAACCTCGCTTGTCAACTAATCTACCAGCTACGGGCCCAGCAACTGCGACACCGATTGTTCCCAAGAGAGCTATCCTCGACGAATCGGTTGCAGAATATTCTAATCTACTTGCAAATTGCGGAGAATAAGATGAGTATAAGTATAATGTTCCACATATGAGTCCTAGAAACGTACAAGAAAGCAAAAGAAATGCTTTCAGGAAAGCGGACATACTGAAAGGAAACCTTTGCACTTCTGTGTTCAAAAAACTATACCTGTTAACTTTAGTGTATGTCCTTCTATCAATCTCCTTGCTTTATTATTTCAAACACTGTTGTTTTACAATTGCATAAGTTACAAGGAAAGGAATTATTGCATGCAAGAAATATAATGATACAGAAAAAGATCTTTTAACAACCTTGAATCTAAGTGTTAAACATCAATCTTAATAGAAGGAAGTTAGGTCGAAGAAAAATAACACGCACCAGGAAGGTTAGATCCACCTAGGAAAATAAATGGAAGACAATAAAAAATAGAGGTGGTAAAAATAAAATGCAAAAAAAAAAAACTTTAGTTTAAGCCCATGACTTCTCTCTGTATATGGAATTATATACATCTAGAAAGAAGTAAAACGTATGCACATTTAAACGCATGCATTCCTAACTGAACGAAAAATTATTCGGTGCTAAGTAGAGTGCAGGTTCCAGTTCCAAGAAAGAGGTAACCATTATTTGACACACTAGGAGAGTGATTTCTAATTTGAGTGATACTCAAATGTTGCGTATTGCATTCTTTGGATCCGACATTTTTTCAGTCAAAGCCTTGTCCACATTACTTGATGCCAAACTGGCTCCCAATAATAATCTAATATCATCTTTGGATGTCATAACCCGCTCTATAAAGCCTCAGGGAAGAAAGAGAATACTTACTGATGTACCCATAGGCACATTTGCAACCAATGCGAACCTTCCCGTACATAGAGCTGATTCAAGAGATCAAATACTTCAGTTGTCCGAAAAGATAAACCCAAACTTAACTATCGCGGTTTCATATGGTAAACTCATACCCGCCGATTTTATCCTGAAATGTGAATATGGTGGACTAAATGTTCACCCTTCACTACTTCCCAAATACTCAGGATCATCACCAATTCAGTACGCAATTAGAAACGGTGACCAAACTACGGGTGTCACTATCCAGACATTACACCCTACAAAATTTGATAGAGGGGAAATAATAGCACAGTCTGGAGAAGTTGACATCTTAGAAAATGAAAATTACGATTCTCTCTTGGAAAGGTTAGGCAAGTTGGGTAGTGATATGCTTATACAGACTTTGCAAGATGGTCTTTACAAATCACCAATAACACCAATAATACCTTCCACCTCGTTTTCATTGGCTCCCAGGATTTCACCGAGTGAAAGTGAAATACTTTGGAATGATCATACTACCAAAAGTGTGATTAATCTTTACAAATCTTTGGGTCCACTACATACTTTTCAAAAACGTTTGACCAAAAAGAAGAAAAATGCAGACGCTGTTGAAGAGTTGTATAAAGTTATCTTTTCAGATATAAAGATATATACTGGGCCTTTGGAATTATCGCAAATCAGTTTGGGGGCATTTCACCTAGACCTGGTTAATGATCGACTCTTAGTTAAGACTAAAGATGGAGCTATATCTGTTGGTCTTGTAAAATTTCAGTATCAGAGTTACGAAAGCCCTACGAAGTTTGTTAGCCAGACACTGAAGAGATGTGGCGTAACTTCATCTAAAACTAAGTTTATTCAATCTATCTAATTATTAATGAACCTCTTGTATATATTTATAATTTAGTAAAGAATCACAACACAAATTGGCAATGCTTATTGAACTCTTGAACAGCAATTCTGATTTTACCATACAAAAATGACCTAGCGTTTTTCTCAGGGATAGGAATGAAAGGACCCTCTTTCTTGTTTTTCAATCCAATGTTAATACCTGTTGGTTCTATTGAAATTGACTTAATATTCTCAAAGTTGATCACCCACGTAGATTTTAAAGAATTGACTTGAAACAAAAATATCTTCTTGAAAGTTATTAAGATACATTTTTCTTCTCCTGGTAACAACAAATGAGCGAGATATTTTTCATTGAAATACTCTCCACCATCTACTGCATTTAACCAAAATTGACCCTGTGCCTCTCTTTGAGAAAAGGGTCTTATAATGTGATCATAAGCAGAGATGTACCTTGGTAAACGAACTTTATCCAAGCCTTCAGCATCAAAAACAGTAGTCGTATTCCTGATACCCTCACTAACATTAGAAGCAAGGTCAAAGAATCCAATAGCAGTTTTAGTAGGTAACCCAACGACACCTTTTCCTAAACCTTTGAAGAAACCAGCGGCTCCTCCTTCAGATGCACCTTCAATGGGAGCAGTAGCAATTCCAGTTACACCTGACGAAATTGATTCAAAGAATGAATTTGCACCCAGAGCCAAACCATACAACGCATGCTTTGGTTTGTTTCTACGTTGATTCAATCTTCTCCTTTCTTGAAATCTTTTATCTAAAGTCACGACCGACAACCCTTTAGCAACTGAGCCCGTGAATTTAGCGAATGAATCTGAAAATCCGAATATAGATTTCTTCAAGAAACTTAAACCACCTTTTGCAATACCAATTCCCAATTCCTGAGGCCTATCATTAATGATGAAACCCTGATATGGCTCGTAGAATATATCGAGTACCCCAGAACTGATGTTATTAAATAAACCAACTGGGTTACCAAGGAAATCTGCTGATCCCAATATCTTATGCAACTGATAAAAGAAAGCTTGGCCATAATGTGTTTGAATGGATTCAACCAAAATAGGTATAGGAACTCTTATATTCTCAATGAACAATGCATTTAATTTAATAGGAGCATCGTTAATGTTTCCAATTGCCATAGTTAATACGTTGAAGAAGAACATTAATGTATTTTGGGAGGTCTGTTTGTCTTCGGCATTAATTCTTTCTGTACGAACAAAGGACAAATTGGCCATTGTCGGCTGCAAATGAAGTGCTTCAAAATATATGTCGCTACTTTCATCCAAAGCTCTCGGTTCTGGAATATCCAAATTATCGTCACAGAGTACATCAACTTGTCGCTTATTCCAGGTTGCACCAGGAAATTTAGTGAAATCAAGTAGTGCAAATAAAAAGTCCTCGTCTATTTCAATTGTCATTTCTTGCAATAATACTGTAGCGTATTTAATAAATAAAACACCATGACTATCATCTTTTACTTTACATATCGATGCTGAAAATGATGGGTGGTTATTCATTTCCTTACCTGATTTTGGAATAACACTTGGGTACAAGATAATTGGGAAAATTCCACCATACAATTGATTATCAATCTGAATCCATTTCAATTTAACACTCAAATTTTGATAGAGTTGTGATTCATTGTATCTGATTTCAAGTCCCCTTAACGTTATGTAACATAACTCTTGGCCACGAGTATTGATAAGAGATATACCGAAACCCTCAAATTTAGTAATAATTTTTGTGTGATACTCATCTTTCTCAGTTGCCTCAAATCCACTTTCACCAGTTGCATTTGTAGATAATGAAGTCATACTTGCAGAGTCAGATGTATTCTTCAACTTATACAAACTAACGGATGGATCATAATTAGAAATTATTAATGATTGTGTCGGACCATCTGCAACAACATTCAAGTCTACAATAGTCTCTTTCTCATCTTGGCTTCTTGGCGGTAACCTAAACGGTCTGAGATTTCCAATCTCCGCCAAGTTCACACTTCTTTCTCTGTCATGAGATCTAATATATAGTTCTTTAATCACAGCATTTGGATAATCATATGCGTAAGGCATGACACTTTTCGCTGGTATCTTATAGAATATTGGCTTAAATGAAGGTGAATCATGCCTGACAACATCTCCATTTTCATTCACGTTTGGGTCTCCCTGATAAACATAAAATTCACTGTCTGAAAAGTTTCTAATGGAGAAAGGCCAGTTGTTATTCGCATTTTCAACAGAAATAAAAATAGTAGCATTTTCAATGATAGTATTAACCTTGAGTAAGACTTGACCAACTCCATCCTTATAAAGCTTTATAAAAATTTGTCCAACATCGTCAATTGAAAATGGAGCAGACCAAGGTTTGGAAGAGTGATTGAATTTGATCAAAAGAGATTTTTGGTCAATCTTCCGCAACGCATAGAGGGTTTGGATAGTACCTCCTGATTTAACAACTATTGGCTTTGTTGATCCATTTTCAACAATTTGTAAGTCATCATCCAAATTATTCCTAAATATATAACGTGGAGCAATAGTTACAACCTTGGTTAAATTGTATTTGCCCTCTCCCTCATTGACTGTTATACCAACATTCATTTCAGCTTGTCTGCCATTTAATTGAGCCTTGGCTGCAATGTTTTGACCAATAGCATCAAAGCTTAGCGGAGTGGTCCAAGCAGAGTCTCCAATTTTAATTAACGCTCTATTTCTTCTGTCATCATCTTTCTCAAAAGAAAACATCGAGGGAACAGTAAGTTGTGGATTAGATTTACTGTATAAATAATTTCCCCTTTCATTTATAGTCAAGTTTTGCCCAGTTTTATTCAATATTACATATGGAGAATAGATAACCACTTTTAAACTAGTACTGTGATTCTTTTTCTTCAAGTAATGAATTTTGAATCTGAGTTTTTGCCCATTAGTCTCATGTCTAGTTGACATCACTGTTTCTCTTTTGAACTCGCTCTCACGAGGCGCATTTATAATAGCAAACTCGGATTTCAAATATCCACAATCTTTTGGCTCAACACTAAGTAGTAATAGTGATTTCAAAGAAGAAACATGAATAAATGTTTTGACCCCTTTTGCGATAGTACCACTCCAGTCTTTTCTTGATGACTTGTCATATAATCTATAGTCAAGGTCAAATGGAAGTAAATTTTCAACTTCAACGGGCGCAGAGATAATAATCTTCATATGAGGATATATCTTTGCTAGTGGCTCTTCTGAATCGAAAACAGCTTCTACTTGATAATAATACGAAGAATTATCTGAATTAGAGGAGGCATTACATTTTATAGGAATACCACCACCTGATTCATTCCCTTTCCTAGCTTTCATTAATGTCTTCCAATCAAGTGACTGTTCACACCAGGAGTAGGAAACATCAGTAACTGGTTTGATTTTGTAAGTCCCATTGTAGACACTATCAATGGGTAGAGACTTCGATTCATCAGGTTGAATAGTTAAATTGATCAAACGGTCAGAATATGCCACTTGGATGTCAACAGCATTTTCAGCATCATTTTGAACGAGTATAGTTGACCTTAAAGTTATTGTCTTCACGTTATCTTCCCCTAAAATCACTTCGAAACTCAATCTACTGTGAATTCCATCAATTGGAGGATTCAATACAAAGAGTTCTTCCCCTTCACCTGTAGCTGAAATTCCATCAATTACATCATAGGGCAGATCCAATAATTCCAAACCAAGGCTTCCTTGCTTTTTGTCTGTATCTAAATTTTCACGAACTTCTTTCCAATCCTCAAATTCCCATGGGATCAGATTTCCATCATCTATTTCTTTTTCTACTTTTCGATCCGATGACTTGTCGTTCCATACTTTAACCTTGTAACCAGTTTGATTAGTAATTCTATATGGACTGTCTTCACCCCTAGGTTTGATCTTTTCATCAGTAGTAATTAATGACATAACTTGCGATAATAGTGCGATTGAACGAGAAGAGACAGTGATTTCAGTCAATTTTCTTGAAATCACATCTACCATAATACTTGCAGTAGGTAATAAGACTCTGCTAGCATATATGGCAATGGGCCATGGTTCAACTAATGGTTCCCATGATGATCTAGCATAGTTATAAATGTTCACGTAGGGTTCAAAGTGAGTTTCAGAGCTGAGATCCGTTGACCAGTTGATAGCTTTAATATCGAACGGTTTAACATTCATATCAAGAACCGGCAATTCGTGAACATCACCAATGAGAACAAACCTCAAACCTCCTATAGAGACATTCAATTCCTCTCCTTTAATTATGACAGCATCAGAGGATGCTGCTGTTGCCTTTTGCAAGTTGGACTGGCTCTTTGATGTAGAAAAGTTTGAAACTATAGTCGGAGCATAATGAGATAATCTTTTCTTGAAGTCATCCAGAAAGTTATTCTCGTTGTCGTCATTAGACTGATTCGGCAAACTCTTATTCTTAGCTTGTGCTGCCGTGTAAAGTTCGGAGGCATTATTGAATATTGTCAAAGCGAGTCTTATATCCCTTAACGATACTCTGACCAACAAGGGATCAACTGAAGCCTGAATACTCGTAAGGAAACTTGTGTCAGTGGATCCTCTTGAATCATAAGCAAAAGATATAGAAAAATCATCAATGATTCTCAATCTTTTGGTCTCTATGTCATCCATCTGACAAAGGAATAAGCCTATATTGTTAGATGCGAGAGAAATGATATTTTGAGAAGTCAATAAAATTTGTTCAATCTTAAAAACTACTGCTTCGGTATCAGTTTTACTTGAATCAGCAAGGAGAATGACAGAGGGAGAAGTAATGTTGATTGAAAAGCCAATCCTGGATAGGGATGATTCTTCTTCACTATCACTGCTCGAACTAGAATTGGATGTTTTCTTACTGATATCCAATTTTAGATCTTCCTTACCATCATCGCCATCATCTTCATCATCTTCATCATCTTCTTCATCCTCAACAAAGCCAATATTTGGCTTCTCATCTGGTAATCCAGACTCCACAAAGGTTTGAAGTTCAAAGATGTAATCCATAGCTAAAATCATTTGTGGACTATCAACAGATAACATGAGAGTCATGTTCTTGTTATCAGCTGCTCCATCTGACGTAGCAGAAAATGCAAATTGGTTTTGATCATGCTTGAGTAGTGGAATTATTTCTCTGAATTTATTAGCAGAGCCTTCTCTTATATCTTTCACAACAAATGAATGCATGAAGAGGTCGGATGAAAAGTGAGTATCCTCTTTCATGTTGAACAGGACTGTCAATCCATTAAGAGTAAAGGAGGTTAACTGTTTGCCAATAATTGAAGATGCAGCAGAAGTGTTATTGTACAAAACTAAAGAGAGACTGGGAACCTTGAAACTGAAATCCACTTTACTATGATCTTTCGGTATATCCAAATCCTCAGAATTGTTACTATTCTTACTAATATCACGAATGACATCTGATTTTTTTGACTTTTCCTTGATATCTGTGTTATGTGCCATCACCTTATTTGCATTTAGTGCATCTAGTTCAATATCTTCCAAGTCATCATTCACTACTTCGGAGGTATCTAATACACGAGAAACCAGATCTGAAAGACTCATCAAGTATTTCAATTGTAATTCTGTTAGTTTTAAATCAACTTCTGGCATATTACCATCCACAATCAAGGTTGGGCGTCCCTTAAGGTACTGTTCCAGGTACTTTCCATTAAAGGAAATATCCAAATCTTCCACGATATCAGATGATTGTACTATTAAGGTATCATCAATATTATAGTCCCTAAAATGGAATATAGAAGATACGCTAATATTTCTAATTCCCATAGAGAGTAAATTTTGTAATCCATTTACATTTTCATCGACAAATGAATTGTTAGCGTACAATTCTCCTAATTTAGCAGTCAATTGATCGTACTTGTCACTCTCACCTTCAACTAACTTAGGAAAGACAATCGTAGGCGCATTAACTAGAATATCAAATTTGATTCTATTAGCATCAACAATTTGACTAGCTTGATTGATGGCTGCTTCTCTTGCACCATCATAAATTTCTTTCATCCTTTGGAATTGACTTGCATAGTTAAATATTTTGCTGAAAGAATCTTCGACAAAATTCACTCTTAGAGAACCCGTTTTGAACTCAATTTCCGTATGGAAAGGATTAGAATTGTTGGCTGCGTCAAATGTCTTGTAAGAAAACTGAGCCAAGCTCTTCTCCTCTCCTTCAATTGAAATAAGATTCCTTAAGATAGAATCTCTAGGAGAGCCACTATTTACTTCATCGTGCAAGCTAAGCGCACCTAACTTACCGCTGACTTCCAACTCCTCAGGCAATACCAATACAAAAATGTTTGCAGTCAGAAGTTCTAAAGTCGCCAACTTTAATCCATCTTCATTAAGGACAAGAATAATACTATCCATATTAACATTCACATTTATCTTAGCAGGTGATGTCTCATCATTGCTAGGATCATTATGCTTAAGCTGATCTGCAGGAGTTTCTGGAGCATCTGGGTCGACAAAAGTATTTAAAACAAAATTAAGCAAGCTCAATAGTGACTTTCGAGAAATAACAAATTTAACAGTTGCTATACTTAAGTCGATGTCTTGATCAAACACTTCAATACTCTTTTTATTGAATTCTACAACCCTCAAAGTTCGTGCGTAATCAACTTTGAAGAGCTGGCGCTTATTCGTAAAATCATCCAGTTGGTCAAAATTATTTGAAGACACTAACTTGTCAAACTCTGGGATTCCTGATTTTTCAATATTATCAATAAGATTTATGTCTTCCAAAGTTAACTCAAGCTTCAAGTCATTTTCTGTCTTGAAAAAGAATAGTTTTAAATGATCACCAACTAAATCAACTAATGGCTCCTCTTCAAGTGAAATACCATCAATACAACGGAGAAGTGACACATTAACCAAGTCAACAGAAAAATCGAACTCAAAAATGTGTTGTTCAAGTGCAGCCGCAGAAAGTTCAGCTTTCTTAGTTTTACTGCTCATTCCATCACTATCAAATTCTTCAATTTTTGCTTCTTTGTATTGCCCGTAGGCATCAAAGAGTACACTTTCATTAGTACTTGCAGAGTCATCCAAATTAGGAATGGCGTTATCAATCAACTTCATTATTGTTTTATATTGAAAGTCATTCAAGGTGAGCTTTATATTGGGTACCTCCCCACCAATCTTAAACTTAGCTAAGTTGTAGGCGTCTGGTAGTATTGAAATGCCTAAGGTCAATTTTATGTTCAATTTGTCAAGTATAAGTGCAGACCTATTACCTTCTTCATCTGTTTCAACATGGAGTTGTTCAGTGGTAGTCTTGATATCAGGACCAACCAAAAATTGTGCATCCTGCAAATGTATATTGAATTGATCGTACATTAACGTATTCAACTGGTTCCAATCTTTTTCTGAGTAATTGTCTTTACTTTTGAACTCTTCGATTTCTTTTTTATCTACTAAGTCACTTACCACACTAATATGTCCAGCATCTAGAATTGCAACAGGCGACTTCCAGTCTTGTGGATCGAGTGGCAAGAAAACCAACGGAGCTTGTAAATCCAACTTAACATTGATAGTTTTATGTTCTTCCAAAGCGTACTGCAATGCTAACCTGGTTTGAGCAGAGAGTCCCTCCATGGTTTCTTCTGCAGCATTCATAATCGCTCCAATTGTGTCAAGATGAATCTTAGGAGGAGTGAAAAACCTGACAACCTCCTCAATGAAGTGAGGGTTGTAAAATATTGTCATGGACTTAAGTTTACCTAAGAGGATAGAATCTGCACTTCCATCTAATGGATTGTTTTCAAAAGATATCTTAAAGAATGGATCATTCTTACCATTTTCTTTTTCTTGCAATTCGCCTTTCTCCTCGTCTTTTGCGCTGTGAATATGACTATGTGATTGCTTGACGCTTACAATATGTTTATATAATGTGGTCTGAGTTCCGTCTTCAACCCTAAATTCTTGTAATTGAAAATTAGCCAAAAACGAATCTGGTCTTTGGTAGACTTGAGTAGTACAACCTTCAAATACAATTTCAGCCAAATTTGGTTCATTTTTGGCACTTCTAATGGAAATACCACCTTTCTTTAAGGTAGCTAGCAACTCTATTTTAACCCTATCTCTTGGTATTGAAATTGCATTAGATATCTCTTGGGACTCATCATAGTCAATAGCATCATAAAGTGCCTTCTTTTGCGAATCAGAAAGAGCCATGGAAGTATCAGATTCATCGCCAGTCGAAGTAGCTGATGATCCGTCTGCGGTGGGAGCAGCTCTCCACCAACCCGAGAGCCAACCCTCTTTGGCAGGAGCATGTGTTGCAGCTTTTTTGATAGCTAAATTTTCCTTCCTAACCTCGTTACTTGCAAGAGATCTATAGAGTTTAATATCTTCGAACGTCAATTCTTTAAGTAAGGATTCAAGTCTTTCATTCTGTTCTGCGGTCAATACATTCCCTAAGAGATGTAACTTCCAGAGTGAAACATACTCCTTTCTTTGATCTCGTCTTTTTTCGAAATATTCCCAAGTCCATTTGTAATTTCTTTCATGGATTTCATTAAGGATCAGTTCCGCTGCATATTTGAACCAACGTTTTGGATCTTCGGAAACTGGTATCTTTGGTCTTAGACGTCTAAATTTATAAGTTTTCATATACCAATGGAATTTAGAAGCAGTCCATAATATATCTTTATACTGCTGCGAATCTAAATCTACTCCAAACTCTTCAAAAAAGAGCTCAGCCTTGATATGGGGTGATGATTCAGTAGCACCATGCTTGTTTACTGTAAGTCTACCCTTACCAGTTACTGGCCTAAGTAAGTACTGTAAGTCTAGTTTCTCTTGATTGTTACTCTTTTCCACGTATTCTGAGAACTCCTTCAACAATTTTTCCGAGTCTTCATGATATATGCTGGTAGAATCAGTATTCATATAAACACTTAAACTTTTTAAAGTCAATAATTTGTGAGTAAGGGCCTGGGTAATGGAAATAAAACTAGGCAACCAGGAGTTATCCGTGGAAACAGCACTCAATTCATCTAAAGTCAAGCCAATTGAATATGGTAATTCAGTTAAAACCGAATCATCTTCATATCTTACATGGATGTTTCTAATAGTTACTTGCAAATTATCCACGATTTTAGTAATCAAGTTCTCCGTGAATGTTTCATTGTTCTTCAAATCAGAAGTTAGGGATTCATTTTGATTTTGCGCCTTTTCAATTGCTTCCAATTGTTTCAACTTTTCTTTCTTTACATTCAATTCTTTCTTCATATCTTCTTCCAAGTCAAAATCCTCTAATATTATA
The DNA here is from genome assembly GCA_935541525.1 of Dujonia railenensis. Classification (NCBI taxonomy): domain Eukaryota; kingdom Fungi; phylum Ascomycota; class Pichiomycetes; order Serinales; family Debaryomycetaceae; genus Dujonia; species Dujonia railenensis. The sequence goes on from CAKXYY010000024.1 coordinate 52,342, forward strand.
GGACTGGCTAACAAGTAAACATCTTCAATAATGACCTTAACAGGTTGACCTTTTAAGTTAGACCATGGGATTTGAAGTGTCAATTCACCCAAATGGCCAAATTTTACATCTAGTGGTAATTTCAATTCATCCAAGGATTCCTTCTTCAAGCGAAGGTTTTTCAATTTAACATCCCCACTCCATATCCCGATATTAAGTTGCTTAGGATCAAAATCTTCGATATACGATCCTAAAAATCTATTAAGAATTGTAGCTACAAGGGACTCAAACATATTTTCAAGTTTTTGTCGCTTAGAATCTTACAATTATATAAACAATTACCTTTGGTACAGAAAGAGCTGAGAAGTAAAGTACAACAACTTTTGCCTGTTAGTTGGCTAGCAATGTTGCACAGAAGCGCATTCCATATATCGAGATGCTATGGTTGCGGTGCAATATACAGGACATACTTATTGGAAAGTGATGGGATTTATGTTCCGGAAGGTGAGAAGTCATCCTAGCGCCAGGTACAGTACAGACATTCTGTAGATATAATTGAAACTTTCTTGAAGTACTGCCGTGTCAGTGTGGTGATGTGAGTTCAGAATCATCCCGTCATTCTTTACGTTGGTAGTACTGGGATTTAAGTCAGAGTTGTGCGAAAATATGGGGTACTAGAGGTGCAAAATAAAAGAGAAGAATGGCAATCAACAATTACATCCCTCGAGCAGTATATTATGTATATTATTATTACTCCGAACAACATTACTAATATACGAAAAGATAGAGTGATACTGTTCACTCTCCAGATTAGTCCTATTTGTTGATATCCATTGATCGAGTCGGTAAACGCACAAGATTGGAGATTGTGAGCCCTGGTACCAAAGCTACCATATACGTACAGCCCAAATTATGTGTCAAATATAAACCTTAGTTGATGTGGTACAGCAGCAGAGGAAATCCATTACAGACAAGTCCCGAGTAGATTCCACCTATAGAAGTTCAAGTGGGTTATAAACTTAACTTAAAAGGGTATTGCAATTAAGTACAATCTACGCTCCCCGCTCCTCGTGCAGTAGAATGTAGCACCAAAGACATCTATACACCTTTAGCATGAGTAGACCGATGTTCAGCTCCGCATCATCAGTCCACCCCAGTACAATTAATGCTCGTCATATTTATTTTTCCTGATCAAAGCTTATCTTTGAAGTTCCAAAGTAAAAATGTACACAAAAGATAGTATTAAATCCCCCAGCACCCCCTCCACCCCTCTCTTCGTAGCTTTCGTGTCTTATTGGCGTGATTTAAACTATCGTCATTGCAACCAAAAATCACGACTCACCTTACTAGGAGTGAGGAAAATTAATCCAAGTTTCCTGTATATAGCATCCATCAGCTGCGGCTCGAATCTAAGAACTTGCTTTATCTTATCAAATAAAATTCATAACATGTGGCGTGACACCTGTGGACTAACCACAGCACACTAGTTGAAGGCATAGCTATTCCAGAGTAGTGTGGATGGAACACACTTGGAACTCCGAAATTCAAAGTTTGTAGCTCCCCTCCGTTTAGGTTTGTTGAATAAGGCGTTTCATTCTCCCACTATTTACGCGACAATGACTGTTGGGATGATATAAATCTTCAGATAAACTACATACAGGGAAGAAAAAAAGCTGGAGTGCGTGTGTTCAGCTAATAAGAGCCTTACACCTAGTAACCTCTCCTTTCTTTTTCCTAATTCCAAATCCTTGTTCCCTTTCTCCCAACTTTTTGCTCTCTGTTTCTCCTTTTCTCTTGCTTTCTTGTTCTCTATCTTGTATCTCATTACCTGTGAATCAAGATCCACACGAGTATACACACAGATTGTAACTATCTGTATACAATTGACTTTACAGTTACTCCAAATATACGTGTTCCAGGAACCGCAAAATATAGGCAGATCGCTCCAATTCTTTCTGTATCTTACTTAGGAATAAATAGTCTAGAAAGAAAATAACATAAGGACGAAAAAAGATAAAACAGTATAAAAATAGCAAGACAAGCAAAACTAAAGAGTCAAGGACAGCAAAATCATATTAATACTTAGTATATATTCTATACTATCTCGAATTGAATCCATTAATATCGGGTGCTGTGTCCCTCCATCTTTTACTGCACTTAGTATCTTTTATTTTTCTTTTTCTATTTTGTTTATCTGATAAGGATCAGATACAATATACTGCATACTAGGCCACAAGCACACATTAGCATCTGTCCACTATATTCCTTATATTGGTCAGATAACAGTATCACTCGAACGGACTTCTTATTAAGCTGTACCTTACTAGTGCCACTGATCCCATCTTTCTATAGGTTTCCGCTGGTCCCACTGCAAGGCGAACCATAGTCAGTATTTCATATCCTACCAACAAGAAACCGAACTCGTGACTTGACTAGTGCGATTACGTGACTCACACGAGATCAGGCTAAAGTTTCTTAGCAACGCTACAGCTCTCTACTTTTTTATTGGGAAACGTGACACACAGTTTGAATTAGCTAGCATCTTCTTTTGATGTATGCACATAGATAGTTGATTTATCATCATAAATTCATTGTTATAGTACTACATCCCGTATTAGTGACCTCGCACTGGATTTTATTATATATTGCTTGCTTTCACCACTGCTGCATCCTACAACCTAACTCGCGAGACTTGACATCACAGCTACACACAGTCCCTCCCATATTTTTTGTACGCGCAGATCGTTTACAAGGCTTTTCTTACACCACATTTTATTGAGTTCACTTCGTTTAGAATTTTCTACTTCAATACTGGCTTATTGAATATACAGCTTTGTTCAATCTGAGGGATATTGAGAACAGAAAAGTCAGACACACACAGAGTTACTCAAGAAAGGCAAATTAGTAATTAATTTTATTTAGCACCGCCGCCAGCATTATTATATCAAACTCGCACACTCAAACACTCACACAAACACATACACACATACACACATACATACATATACACACAAACATGTCTAAAAGGGATAAAATTGGTGCATCTCATATCGGAATCTATACCATTGGACCCGAAATAGGTAAGGGTTCCTTTGCTACGGTGTACAAATGTATAGATAACAAGACACATCAACCAGTGGCAATCAAGTCGGTGGTACGGTCCAAATTGAAACTGAAGAAGCTTGTGGAAAACTTGGAAATTGAGATTTCTATCCTTAAGACTATGAAGCATCCTCATATAGTTGGGCTCTTGGACTGTACTCAAACTTCATCACATTTCCATTTGGTTATGGATTATTGCTCCATGGGTGATTTATCATACTTCATACGGAAGAGAGACCAGTTGATCAAAAGCCATCCAGTTATATCGTCACTATTGGAAAGGTACCCTTCTCCGGAAGACTCCCATGGTTTGAATCATGTGCTCGTTACGCATTTTCTTAAACAATTATCATCAGCCTTGGAGTTCCTTAGACTGAAGCTGTTAGTCCATAGAGATATCAAGCCACAAAATTTGTTATTGTGCCCACCAGCGCATTCCAAGGAGATTTTTGAAGAAGGACAATTCACCGGACTATGGGAATTACCAATTTTGAAGATTGCTGATTTTGGATTTGCCAGATTCTTACCATCAACCTCGATGGCTGAAACTTTGTGTGGTTCACCTTTGTACATGGCTCCTGAGATCTTGAGATATGAGAAATATAATGCCAAGGCCGATTTATGGTCTGTTGGAGCAGTCTTATATGAGATGAGTGTTGGTAAACCTCCATTCAAGGCTGACAATCACGTTCAATTGTTGAAAAATATTGAAAAATCAAACGATAGGATCAAATTCCCTTCTGTTTCTAAAGTGCCAGAGTCTTTGAAGAAATTAATTAGGAGTTTACTTAAATGTAACCCTACGGAACGAATTTCATTCACTGAATTTTTCAATGATCCATTGATTGTTGGTGAATTAGAAGGTAACGATAAACCTCTCGATACTAGTGAAATGGACGAGAATTTATTTATTAGTGAATATATTAGTCCCATCCCTAAGATTCAGGAATTGAAGCAGCAACAATTGCAAGGACATAACTCGAGACAAATTCCATTTCCCAAGTCTACATCCTCTTCAGCTCGTGATGAAGAAATTAAGACCATAATTCACAACAATTCTCCAGGAAACGAAGTGTTGAGTAACTCTATTCAGCCAAAACAACTTCAAAGTGAGACAAGTGGCTCGCTTATACGCACCAGTAGAGAGAATGAGATTATAATGGAAAAAGATTATGTAGTTGTGGAGAAAAGAGCTGTTGAGGTTAATGCTATCGCTGATGAATTGGCACATGCTGGAAGTGGTGCAGTCGCAATTAAAAAACCAGATTCCGATAAAGCGCCTCATCAACAAAAATCTCAAACGCTGCCACTGCAGACACCTCCGAAGTCAAGCTATAAAAGAGGATCTATCCGTTCCAACTCAATGACTGGAGGACGCCGTCCTTCTTTCACAGAAAGGAGAATATCTATTTCCATTTCTCCTACTAATGCGTTAAGCAAGGCTATTGGATTGGCTTCGAACAGGTTGTTTGGTACAGCTTCTTCACAACCAAACAATCAGATTACCGAAAATGTTATTGGCGATGAAGGAACTACATATTCAACTGTAATTTCTTCTCCAAATTTTGTCAACAATTTACTACTTCAAAATTTGAATTTACCAACTTCAAATACGATGGCAATGCAACAACATCTTCAACAACAACATCAACTGGCTTTGGTTAAACCACTGTCGAAATCTGATGAATACGTTCTTAGTAAGTTAGAGTCTATTGCAACTAAAGCGCATGCAATCAACTTATTTGCCGATGTGAAGTTTAGTCAATTGATTCCTTCACCTCCTTCTACGGAAGGCTTGGAAGACGAACTAATGATTCAAACGGATATATTACCACCAAAAATCGTGAAATCCGTAAGTGAGGAAGGTGTTGCATTGTATGTGAAGACGCTCTCTTTGCTTGTTCAAGGTATGGCTGTTGCAAGTAATTGGTGGTACCAGCAACAGCAGCAGCTGCAGGAAAGCTCGTCTTCATTGGATAGTAGCGGAAATAGTAGTATTCATCTTTCGATTAGAATCAATGAGTTGGTTCAATGGATCCGAGAAAAATTCAATGAATGCCTCGAAAAGGCAGAATTTATCAGGCTTCGTTTACAAGAAGCTAATCAAACTTTGAGAAAAGAAAGGGAAGAGGAGTATGACGATGATGATTACCTGGAAGAAGAAGTTAACTTAGAAGAAAGGGTAATTGCAGAGAAATTGATCTTTGATAGGGCATTGGAGATGTCAAGAAATGCTGCTGTCAATGAACTTGTCAAAGAGGATTTAAAGGGTTGCGAACTAGCATATAGTACAGCTATTTGGATGTTGGAAGCATTACTTGATGAGGATTCGTCCACAAGTGCTGATGAGAGATTGGATGATGAAGACAAAGCAATGGTTGAGAAATTTATTGTTAGCATTGGAAACAGATTGTCAGTTTTGAAAAAGAAACTCGGAGACGAAGAGGGGGGTTAGTATATTATTGTTTGTGTGCAACATTTTTCCTCCCTTTCGTTTTTAACTGTCAATCTGTATTTTTTTGAACTATTTTTTTATATTATTTTTATTTATATTATTTTTGGTTCCGGTTATTATTATAAGGTGGGAAGGAATGGATATTCGTTATAGGTGGGGTCTACTATTTATGTATATATCTTTATACTAGTATATACTGGATTATTTTTAATCTACTGTTTTAAAGAGAAAATCCGAGATAACACTTTCCTCTTACTACTGTAAAACTATAGCTTTCAATTTCCCATCAAATTGTATACGAAAATTGCTAATTTTGTCTATAAAGTTTATCGGAGAACTAAAGAAATCATCGATTGCTTGAAGTAAGGCAATCCATTATTTAAAGAGGTAGTATCAAGGCAGTTCGGATTCTTTCGCCTTATGTAATTGAAGGAACCCTACAGTAATAGAACTTGATCTATAGTGCTGTGGTCTAGGTTCACCCTTTGAAGTCGCCTTAGATGTACTTTCTTTATCATTATCGTAATGTATGGCATTAGGAAAAGGGAATGCAATGGGGTCTTTTTTATAATGATTGTTGAACTGGCTGTTGAGGAAGCTTGGATTTTTGTTATCTCCATTTACGTACGAAGCAACTAAATGTGAGTTGATCGTAGCATTATCGGCCGAGGGGGCATTATTTACCAATGGAGATGCAGCTCTTTCCCCTCTTGCGTAGAAATCTCTTTGCATTTGGTTGAACTTGGAATCAGGAGTCAATGGGCCCCCAGTTGAATCAGACGTTCTCATTTTGTGGAGTCCTTGCAATGGAGTAACAGGTTGTTGGGGGGAATTACTAGTTCCAGAATGTTTAGCACCGCCATTTCCAGGCACTATGGTTGACGAAGATGTAGTACTGGATAATATTGAAACTGAAGGCTTCATACCGGTTGCTAGCGATATGCTAGGTCTTGGTACACCGGCCATAAGACCAGCAGGGACATCTTCAAACTCTGCACCTTGCTCATTGAAAATAATTGGAACATTTTCGTAAATATTAGCTGAATGTTGTGCCAAGCGAGGCAAGTGCGAATCATGCGACTTGGCTCTATTGCTGTGTGAAAGGAAATGAGGACGAGATGATGGTCCCACTTTGGAAGAGAATGCAAGAGTTAAGTTTCCCTCTTCTTCTGAATCGTCTTCTTCTTCAGATGAGGAAGAAGACGCAGAAGAACATGATGACGAGCTTGTGTTTGTCATCCCTAGGTTTCTTCTACCGATTGCAGGGGTGGTAGGTTCAATTCCTTCACCGGAATCTTCATTGATATTTTTACCAAGATTAAATTGAATCTTTGGCTTCATCAGCGATCCTAAATCAAATTTCTTGAAACTTTCATTGATTAAGGAAATATTTGGACCATTATTGTTATGCTCATTTTCGCTGTAAAAGTGATCCAGCAATTGTGATGTTGAGCTGGATCTTCTTCTAACTCTTGGATAATGGCCACCTTTGGTTTCAGGGTAATAGTTCTGAGTGAAATAGTCGTCACTGAAACTATCCAAGGATGCAAAACTCTCGTTTAAGGGAAGTGAAATTATGGAGGATGGCCGTTTATCTATATGAATTGGTCCTACTTTAGGATACTTTCCTGTATTTGCTTTCGGAAGTATTACTGGGTCAAAAGAAACTGAATTCTTAGCTGTATTGGGTTGTGAGGAGGCAGGAGATGTAAATGCACTAGACTTTCGCCTTTTCTCATCTTTTTGTTGAATTCCCTTGATTGCATCTAAAGCTGATTGATTTTTTAAGTATAAATCCCCTCCTACATTTCTTTTAGTTTCAACCATTTTGGCTTCCGTAAGTGCTGTGGCAGATCCTCTCCTAGAAGAGTTTGTTGATGAGTGAGATTCGATCATGTCTTGGAGCAAGGTTCTAACTGGAAGTAGTTGCTGATCTTGTTCATAATATATTGGAGTTTTCACTTGTTGTGATAAACTGGAAGGAATATGTGGTGTGTTGTTGGCATTACTACCATAATTCGTCAAGTTTTCTTGCAGATTTTGTTGTGAGAGTTGCATTGTATTCGAATGTGAATGTGGAGGTGTGGATGTTTGAAGGGATTCTGAGACAATGACGGATTTTCTATGATTTAAAATTCCGCCTGGAGTGGGTTCTTCGTCATCAGATGAAATATTTTCGTTTTGAATGAATTTTTTTCTTATATCATCGCTACTGGCACCACCATATTTTAGTGCATTGATAATGCTTTGTCTAATTTTACTGCCAATGCCGACTACTGCATTGTCAATATCATCATTCAGGATATCAAATTGATTGACAATACCGTCCGCTCCAAATCCTGCTCGATATCCAACTCCTTGATTGGAATAAATAAATTCATTCAATTGTTCGACGTCATTTTCCAAATCCATTAAAACAAATGGATGTAATTTAACTTCTGCAATATCAATTCTAGTTTCTTGGTTCTTGTCGAGTAATTTTGATAATAAATCTTTGGCTAATTCAAATTCTTCTGTACTAACATTACCAGGAGAATTGAACGATAATTCATCTTCTGGGAAACGAAGTGGTTCATTTACAATGACATCAAAAAGTTTAAACTCTGAGTCTGCGTTGAAGGGAACTTTACCAAATAGAATACAGTATAATGTGACACCCAATGCCCAAATGTCAATTTTATGATCAATCTTGGGTAATTTAGAATATTTTTCTGATTCATTGGCAGAATCACCATTTCCTTGATCTTGAACATTTGTAGATGAGTTAGATGGCGAATTAGCATTAGTTTGGCACAACTCAGGTGCAAAGAAAGCAGGTGTTCCAGCGGTTTTAGCCAATTCCATTTCATTCACTAGGAATCCTTCATCATTAGTATTTAAGAAGCTGGCGAATGATACACCAAAGTCACTAATCTTGACCACATTGTTGGAACTGACCAACAAATTTGCAGGCTTGATATCTCTGTGAACTATTCCTTGTAAATGGAGATATTCTAAGCCCAAAAGTACATCTCTCAAGATTTTTCTAGATTGTCTGAAGGTAAGATTTGGAGTAAATTGATCCAGCAATAAATTGTCCTCGTCGTCTTCAGCATCTTGTGAAAAGGTAAGTGATGTTTTACGAGTATGGTTTTCGCCACAGCAAGGGATATCTTCAGATTCTTCAATGTGGTTACTTGGTGTTCCTACCTGACTCACAGAATGACTAACATTAAGACTATCGCCTTTCCTCTTCCATTTGATTTCACCCTTTTCCAAATATTCAAGCACTAAGTATATTTTATAACTTTTTATATCGTCGAGGACTTCTTTGAGTCTTACTATGTGTTTGTGGTGACATTTCTTCATAATGGCAATTTCACGCTTTATCTTTAGTTCGTAGCCATTCAATTTTTTGAATTGCTGGTGTTGTTGCTGATTGGGCAGAAGCTGCAGTTGCTGTTGATGCAGCTGTTGTCTCTGGTTTATGCTTTCTTGTCTTTTTTTGAAAGAAGGTCTTTCTTTCTTAGAGTTTCTGTTAACTATTTTAATAGCAACAAGGTCGTTAGTTTCCAAGTCTTGTGCCAACTTGACTTTCCCGTGCTCACCTCTACCGATTTCTCTTAGGATCTCATATGTATTGAGCACTCTACGCTTGGTGGAGGGGTCATATTCCAAGATAACTCTATTGGTTTCCTTTACGGTCTCTTTGTGCTGAGACTCCCGCTGACGCAGGTGAGTGCGTACAAGGTGTGGAGGGAGCAAGTGATGTTCACCAGCGCCACTACCTCTGTCACTTGAATGTGTTCTTGTTCTTACTATATCCGAATTGTTTCCACTTTGGATCAATCCTGAAACCTTACCCAATAGCGCACTGGCCACCGATCCTCGCCTAGAGGGGCTATCCAAATCGTTCAGCGAAGTTAATGTAGGGGTTATCAAGGTATCAGGAGTCGATATCTCCGTAGTAGTTCCCCGTGGGCTCGATATTTTGGGAATTAGGGCCGGCAACTGCTGGCGGTCACCATTATCTACTGTGGAAGACATTTCATGGGTATATATGCGGGTCTTTACTGGTTCTTACGTCGACTTAGTTCCTTTTGGCTTACGAGAAAGAAAAAAAATCTTGAACAAACGAACTGCGAGCAAGAAAATGGAGCGCATAGAGAAAATAATTTTTGCAATGGAAGAAAAAAAAAAAGACGCTAAGATCCAACAGAAAGATGTACGAGAATGCGATTAGGGTGGGTCAGCTACAGAACACGGCGGATGCTGGAGTGGAAAAGAAGGTTATATTAAGAAAAGTTAAGAACAATGAAGGGCAATTGAAGTGTAGATCGCAAAAAGATAGTATGAGTCTGCTCAGAAGGGAAATGGGGATTCTTACGGGTGATCTTCCATTGATCTGGTGTACGTTGTAGTGTCACTAATATGTTTGATTGTGCTGCTCAGTGCTATTTTTCCTCGCATTTTTTTTTTTTTTGGGGGGGCATCAGTGGTGAGGTGTTGCTCAACTTTTTCTTTTTTTTTTTCTTCTTGTTCTTAGGACCTGCGGCAACTTAAATTCTAAATGAGTGTTCAAATCTTAAACTGATACTGATAAGATGAAACGAACAGAAGGATGGCATGTATGTGAAAAGAGCCAAACAGCAAGCACACGTGAAACACTTGCACTCAAACTAACACTTACAACCTTTGAGCCTGTTCCGCTGGTCGGCTTATCAACACCACTCTCCACTTTCTATCTTTACGCTAGTTCCTTATTTTTTAGTTACTCCAGGCTTGTCATGCATATACATCAGGAACATTTAGCTAGTTGTATGCAGCGTGATCATTTTACATGCAAGGAATAAATTTGCTGATTGGCAAAGCCATTTAATGTACGAAGTGCCATATGAGCTCAAGAAAAAGGCTGAAAAGCTGTTCTAGTGCTATTCTTAGGCTGTTCTTAGGCTAATTTAAGACATGGGACTATGCTGAGACATAACTGATGCGATGTGCAGTGAAAAATTGCTAGGAATGTTCACAGGATGGTCAAATTTGCGAGGTGTAGTTCGAATGTAAGTAGTCTGGTAGTGCACAGTGCAGTGTGCAGTTGATGCTGATAACTTTTTCACAGTATGGACACTTACTGTGCAGCACGCCTTTGTAGCAGTGTCAAACTTTGAACTTTCGTTCACTTCTTACAGATTAGGATCACTTGTTTCATTTCGTTTATTCTATCATGGTGTATTTTCAATTTACTAATTTAATGTTATTAACTAAAACTTTAGTCTTTTTTTCTTATGTTTTATATCATTTTCCTTATTTCTTTACTTTTGATTTATCAATTCCTCTGCTCTGGTCGACCTTATTCGGTTAGCCAATGTACATCAGCCCAGGCCCGGCCCGTTCAATCTTCTTTCATTTTTTCATCCTCTCCTTCTTCCTTGCCATCCTTCTTACCAACAGATCTGATACCGTTCAAAAAATTCTCAATTCCTTCGCCTTGATATTCATACTTTAAAGTTTGGGCTAATAAATACCCTGTGCCATTACTCTCTCTCAATTGTTCACTCAACTTTTCAGAGGCCACGCTGAAAAATCCGTTTTTGATCACTTCAGTTATTTCCTCTTTGGTAGGATTGGTATTCTCTGGCAAATAATCAGCATATAGTTCTTTCAATTGGGATTCTGAGAGTCTCGAAAGGTGACTCTCAATCACATCCGGCCTAAGCACATCCGATATCGAATGAATTGGGAATGTTGAAGCAGCGGTCGCAGCATCTTCTGCTGGTGATGGACCAGACGCTCCAGATTGGGAACCAAGTGCAGATCCTGTACTTATCTCTCTTTGAGGTCTTGAGGGTGTTGTGTTAATAACATGACGAACAGGCAATGGAAAATAAAGTCAAAGCAATGACAAGAGAGTGAAATTAAACAAAAAAAGAAAGAACAAGAGACATAAAAATTATTGATAAACTTTTCCTTAAACTTACTTACTGACTCTTATCGTCACTTCCATTTTCATAATCCCCACTCTCTTTTGCAGTTTGTTCCTCATCCTCATCCTCATCTTCGTCATCGTTACTCAGGATCATCTCATTGATGCCATTGATAAGATTTTTATCCTTTTCAGTCAATTTGCTCAATTCTTCCTCGTCGTCAGTACCTTCACCCACATCTTGTAGCCAGTAAAGATGTTTTGCTCCTGATGACAAGAAAGTCAATGCTACAACTCTTCCAGTTGTACAAGATTTTACATGCTTGAAGGTCACATCGCCAGGAATGATCAATAATCGATCAGATTCTATGTTACTTGTACTCGATCTTGGAGACCATTTAAAATTGAAGAACCCTACTTCTTCCTTGGAAGGACGCATCATAATTACTCCCTTGGTAGGCAATGGCGTACATTTGTGTGTAGCTTCATCGTATTGGACTTTACCAGCATGTATTCTCAACATTACTATACTATTTGATATTATAACGATATAAAAGGGATTTGCAATACAACTTACAGGCCTACCTATCTGCTTTCTGATTATTGTGTATTTAGAAGTCGCCACTTTGACTTTCCTAGTTCGAAAAGGTCGTTCGAAGTTCAAAAAGCCTGGCAAATGTGAAAGTGCGACAGCTTAGGGCATGGAGAGAGATTTGGCCATGAAGAATATATAGGTAAGATATGGAGTGTTGTACTTTTTTTTGGCGATTTAGTGAGCTGTTTTCATATCAGTGAACACCACTCTAGAGTGATAAGTCGAAAACTCAGCAATTCAGGCCGATGTCGTGTCTTTTCTTACTCTTAACTCATTTGCCTGGCCGATTTCGTGACCTGCACATACGTACATGGCATTTCCAGATTGATGGATCTTGAGGTAGCGCAGCATCAATGCACCAAAGGTAATACTAACAGGCAGCACAACTGATTTATACTCTTTTACCCGAAGTTGGGGATTCGTGGGGGTTCGATCTCTTGGTTATGGTCTAACTATTAATTCTCTGCTCCTTCTTTGTTTCTTTCTTTCTTTCCACTAATGACCATGTGCTTCGTGTCAACATGTGGAGAGGCTCTCTCTCCTGTCTAATTTTCATTGATCTACTATCCTGCATACATGCGCAACGTTATTTCATGATTTTACACATACGCTAATATTCCCAGTAGCCACTCGTGTCTCTTTTCGATAGATCCTACATAAATATATATCTCTTGATGTCCTTTCCCCCTGATGAAGTTAAAGAGTTGGTTTTGGAAATCTCCCAGATTCTAAAATCAAAAAATCAAACGCTAGCCATATCGGAAGCGGCGTGTGGTGGGCTTTTATCTGCGTACCTTGTGTCTGTCCCTGGAGCACTGGCATTTTACATAGGAGGCAAGTTGGTGTATTCTTTGAAGCAAAGGTTGAAGCTTTCTGGTTGGTCAGACGAAGACATAAGGAATTATATGGGCCCCTCGGAAGCAGTTGCTTTAAAATTGGCAAGAACCACGAAGTATGAATTGGGCTCAACCTATGTGTTATCGGAGACTGGGTTTGCAGGTCCAACCACAGATTTACATTTAGCAAATGATAGTAAAATTTCTGATAAATCTAAAGGCGTAGGAACAGTTTACTTGGGGCTCAGTGGACCAAAGGGTGATGTTTCGTGTTCATACCATACAGACAGTTCAGATAGATCGTACAATATGACACAATTCGCCAAGATGGGGCTACAATTCTTGTTAACAGAATTGCAGAAGGAATAGAATAAAGCAAAGAAGTTAATGCAAATAATTTTTTTTTTTTTCTTCTTCTTTATTTTTTTTTTGAAAACTCGAATAATAATCAGTAATATTTAAGCTAGCATAGAACGCTTAAGAAAAGATAAAGTAAAGGGAAGATGAAAGGTAAAACCTTACCAGAAAAGATTTGAATGGAAGAAAAGAAGAGAAAAGAAAGAAAGAAAAAAGAATTCCTGAAAAATCAACTGGCACAACTAGCTAACTATGAACATGTTCTTCTTTGTTCCAAAGAATAATAATATGTGCATGGTAAAGCGGGCCTCAGAATTGCAATTTGCTAGCACCCCAGTTCCATGCCGCACCTTTCGGCTGGTGTTGTTCCACCTCTCGGCTGGTGTTATTCTCCTATTTGCTAGCTTCCCTTATCAAACAATATGTACATATATAAAATAATTGAATGATGCAAATTTTAATGCAAACAATGCCATGTCTTGGAACACCTTAGACTATCATTCATTAATTTCGTAAGCAGCATCACATTTTCGTTTTTTTAGTGACTTCCATTGCTACTTTGGGCTGTATCAATCAACCGAAACTTCATACAAAGTTACTTACCGAATAGTTATATGCAGTCCGGTGTTTACGGAAATAAAAGAAAGAAAAATAAAAAAAAAATTAAATAAATAAAAAAAAGTGCTGCACTTAAAACACTGAACGACTCTATCTAATAGCTCAGTTGTTTGTTCTAGAGTAGTTACATTCCTTTTAACCTGTACTCAGTGCATCCTTCCCGTAACAGAGCCGCCTAATTGACGCCAATTCTGTAGAAAACAACCTAAGCAACGACATGTCGGGGGACCAGTCAAATACGTCTTACAACGACGTGCAAACGAAGAAGTTGAGAAGGAAGCCTCCCCCACCATTGAACGAAGCTATAAATGATCCCACGATACCTTACAAGCTGCAAAATCAGCAGCAGAATCAACTGCAAGGTATACAGGCGCAATACCAGCAGCAATATAACACATACAACTCTCCAGATCTTCAGAATTCATATACCCATTCCCATCAACAAGGGTTCGCTCCGCAAAGTCCACCATATGTGAACGTGCAACACACACAACACTCCTCTGCTCAACAGATACTACCACAATCTCCTCCACAAAAGAGGTCACAGATGCAAGATTCACGAATACACCAACGCCAGTGGTCCAACGGCTCGATGCAGTTTTCACCACCTTCGAGATCTGGTGCCTCCGGCTCCTCTATGATTGGATCTCCACCTGAATATGGAAATACTTCGTTTGGGTCTGATCGTCCCCAATTTGGTGATGCCAGCATTAAGACGCCGCCTGCTGTTCCAGCAAGGCCGTACAAGCACAGAAGTTTTGACGTGCCGTCACCCACTGCTGCATACTCCTCTGGAATCTCAGGACACCGACTAAACGGGCCCAAAGATTGGCACTCGATGTCAGCGCCTCTGAATCCTTCACAACAAGCAATGCACGTTCCAGATATACTTCAGGATCTCTCTTACATAGAGGATTCGTATAATGAGGATCAGTCCTACAACTCTATAGATCCACGACCAATTGGCCCTAAGGTCTTGGCAGATTACGATATCTCAAGCGACTCTATGAATGGGGCTAATACATCTGTTCCCTACCCATTGACAGATGTGACAGATGCTGAGTATGGGATTTCAAAAGATGAGTATAATTTCGAAGGCGGTAACTCTTCTTCTGCTTTTAATACCCCTACCCACCAAAGTATACAATACCATACAACAACTCCCACAAAGATCCCGCCATTGATTGATACGGGGTCATTAAAGAAAATCCAGAAACCTGTTCCTCCACCTCCCCCCCCTGCACTTTCAAAATATGGCCAAAACAATGAATTGAGTACTCCTCTATCACCTGGTTCTTCATTTGGGGGTAATAGAAATGCCAGATCTCCCAACAGGAGGTCGTCATATATTTCCAATTCCTCTCCGACCAGATCGTCGCCTACAAACCGAAATTATATCAACTCTGTATACTCTGACAGGCTATATGGAACAAACAGCAGATCTCCTTCGCCGAAGAAAAGTATCAAATATGAAAGGTCTCCTTCGTTGATGTATAAGGAGGATCATTGGGGCGTAAGAGGTCTGGATGTAGATGAATACGGTGATAGTATCAACGAAAATTATAGTACAAACCACCGCTACTCCTACGACTCTACAAATGGCTTTTATGATATGGACGATGATGATGTATTGGAGAATGAATTCTATCCAATTCGAGATGACAGCATTAAATCTTCCACGACTTCCAACTACCAATATTTTGACGATGGCATTTCGGGAGAGTCTCAGGGAACTGAAAATGTATTCGATTATTCTATTTTACCAGAATTACCTACTTCTGCAACCAGTGAAAATATATCCCAACCTTCTTCTCCCGGTAAAAGAACTGCTTTGCATTCTGCCTTGTCTTTTTACAATAAAAATCATCATTTAGTTTCTAGTGAATCTGCTTCTCCGGTATCCGTTGATAGAAAAAGATTAGACTTCGATCTACCACCCGTACCTTTGGATTTGCCTCAGTTACCCTTCACCTCCTCATTATTGAAGAACCAGCACTTCCAATCGTGTTCTAAAATATGGTCTATGAGCGAGATCTTGAATTGGTGCTTGAAGTTAGGTACTTGGTCTCATGATCTGTTCATTTCAAAGAAAGAATTTAAAAATACCTTAAGCAAGCTATTGGTATTCCACAGAAGTGATATACCTTTGGATGTCATAACCAGGAACGTCGATCACATTATGAATATTCTCCTCAAGGAAGGTGGAATTGATTACAAGGAAGAAGTAGACCTCGAAGAAATAAAGGTAACAAATGGCGAGCAAGAGTTAAAACCTAACCAGAAAGCTAAGAGCAGGATAAGAGTGGTATTCCATTCAGTTTATGTATCAGGAGTTCTTACAGAATTGCTTGAATGCTATTCACACGATAAAGAGCACTCCCGCATAACTAGTGCTGAACCCACTGAAGTCTTACGTTGTTTTTCTTCAAGGTGCTATCTCAATCAAGTAATTGAACATCAGCTTCTTTGGAAAAACACAAATATAAATGAGATTATTTTAGCTGGAGACTGGGCAACTCACTGGAAGTTGACGGCAGAGGATATAGGTAGATTTGGAAAGAAAATCGTTGAATCTCAATCTAACATTTTTGACTTACTTAGACTTGAGCAAAATTTTATACAGAGGGGGAAATGCTATGTCAACGTCGTTGGACCAGAATTTATCAAAGTATCTATCCTGATTATGGGTGGCAAGAGTTCAAATATAATCTCAATGAACAATTTTAGAGATGATGTGATCAAGCCAGGCTCAGAGTTAGTTCAAATTCATGAGAAGTCTCTTTTTGAACCATTATTGAAAATCTTGGTATCTGAAGGGAAGTTTGTTAAGTCAATAGTAGATATAGCAGATCTTTACTACAATTGGACACAGGATGTCAGACCCTCATTCTTAAAATACATTAGTACTTTACCAATGATAGATGAGCTATTTCATAAAGAACAGATTAAGAACTGGGCTAATAACGAAGTTAGAAACCTTCCGGGAGTGAAGGAACTAGGAGTCAACGGTGAGATTTTATTAAAAGGTACCTTTAATTCTAGATTATTTCTGTTACCTTTGCAATTAAGTGAAATTAGAAAGCTGTATGACCCTGAAGAAGAGGAATACATCCTGTTGACTAGAGCATTAGAAGGAGTTAAAAAATTAGCCTCTAGAGTGAATGAAATGAAAAGGCATGCAGATACAGTTTTTGCCTTGAAAAGGATCAATAAGCAATTGCTCTGGAAGCAAAATATACCACTAACAAATCTCAATTTAGGACTGGATAATAGAAAATTATTCTTTAGAGGAGATTTAATTAGAAAGGGAGACTTGAAAATTACGCTGTCAATTAATCATGTCATTTTACTTGACAACTTCTTATTAATTACTGAAAAGGTGAAAAGTAGTAGCAGGCATGGTTATTCGGGCTACAGGGTTATTGAAAACCCTATAGCTGTTGAATTATTACTAGTGGAGATAAAAGATGTAGACCTGGAAGTATCAGAAGCAGTTGCGAAGAGTTCCAACGATGCAAATATATCTCCTAACATAACCGAAAATTCGACTTCTGATATGATAAATACCAATAGCAGTGGAGGAGAAGACCCAAATGAAGATTCAACATATTCATTCAAAATACGTTATGCTGGGCGTGGTCAAAAGAATGCATTTATTTTCTCCACCAAGTCAGAAAGAGAAAGGATCCTATGGATATCTACTTTAATTCGTGCAAGAAGTAATCTTTGCAAGAGATTATCGCGCACGGAAGCATTTACTTTGAAATCTATTGGAAAGACGAGTTTTGCTTATGAGCCTAATAATAGAGTCATAAAGTTACAGGTTTGTGCTCCCCATGATCCTATTGAACCAGCTTCTGAGGTAGCGTATCAGACGTTTAAAAAGTTAAATATTAGAGATATTTATAGCTTTAACAACGCAAAATACCATTTAATATTTGGGAAAGTGACAAATATGTTATCCTTTGATTACAAGGGTAACAGATTCTTTTTGGCAGGCTTATCTCTGGGAGTTTATTGTTCTAATGTCCAAATGGGTTGGAAAAAGGTTATTAATGGTCCTGACATCAGTAAATTATCAGTCAATACGGAATCAAATTTGGTCGTGATATTGGGTAATAAAAATCTTAGATACTATTTACTTGATGTGTTAATTGATGTTTACTTCGAAAAAAGGGAAAAAATGACTAGTGTTTCGTTATCGAATGAACCGGTAACATTTTTCGAAATGGGAGTACACAGAAACATCACCATGTTGTTTTATGCTAAGAAGAAGACAAACTCTACTCACACTAATTTCAAGGTATTAATTCCCGAAACCGATAACGATGGCGTTTTCAATTCCTTCAAAGTAGCGAAGAAGTTTTATGTGCAAGCGGATTGCTATGGAATAGCGTTGTTCAATACTTCTTTTGCTGTCTTCACAAATAAGGGATTTGAAATTTTGGAGTTAGATAAATTATTACCAAGATCAATTCCTGAAATACCACCCAGTGTAGAGGTTGGAGGTAGCAAGAAGCATCAAAATGCGTTGTCGCGTAGTACAACCAACAGCACAACCGCATCAAATGGTTCGATGGCAAGCAGTGGTAGTAGTAACTCATCTAATTTTCATCCTGGAATTGAAAGCATCCGAAGAGCTGTTCATTCTGGTAGCAGTGTTAAACCAATGGGGATGTACAAGCTCGCAAATAATACCGAGTTTCTTCTTGTATACAATGACTGTGCTATTTTCACCAATAAGCATGGTAAATTGTCCAGATTTCAAATGCTAACGTTTGCCTTCAAGGCTAAGAAGATTACATTTTTGAAAAACTACCTTTTCGTTTGTTGCGAAGAGTGTTTGGAAATTTGGTCTATTAGTGATTTCACAAACGGTACTAATAAACTCATCCAAGTCATAGTTGGAAAAGATGTTTCTATGATAAATGGTTCAGGAGATCAGATATATGTAACGATGGCTAATCCAAAGGTAATTGGGTTGCAACTAGTTTTCCAGCTAGAAGAAAAATCAGGTGAGCTTACTACGGCTTGAAGAATAGGAAATTAAGAAGATGAAAATGAACATGAAAGAAGAAAATAAGAAAGATAAAAAAAAAGAAAAAAATGGAATGGAATGTAATGAAATATAATGCAACTAACGATGTAACTTTAACTAAAACAAGATTTGGTGATTGCAATTTTGCAAGATGATTTAATGAGATAGTATTATATTTAATAGACGAACACTTAATTAAACAAAAACAACTTTGATCTCTACATTTCTAGAAGAATATGGTTTCGGTTTCGGCTTCGGCGCCGTTATGGAAACAAACATTACTAATATGAGATGTACACCGTTAAGCTCTTCCCGTAAGTTAAGTTGATGCGCAGCATTCGAAATACCGAAATCACAATCTTCACAGGTTAATCTTTTTTCCGCGCCATTGCTCGCAACCCCGAGGTTGATGAGATTTCATTTTGTGGGGTATAGGAAAGATACAATTTTTCAAGCCAGAGGTACTGGAGAGATTGCAAGTTGCAGAGCTCTAGACCACTCACAATTGAGAAACAAGGCTCTCTAAGACTCTTGGAATGTGCCTTAGAATGTATCTTAGAATGTGCTCAACATTGGTGTAGACCAACGGTAACTTTTCGCATCTCGCTCTTTACAGTCCTACCTCTGATTCTTGTATCTATGTTTAATCCCCTCCTCTATGAGATCCGTTTCATCTGCGGAAATCACACCGATGGCTTCGCCTAGAAAGAGAGAATTTGGCCATAACTTTCCGGTTCAATTTTCCAACCTAGCCAACCTTATTTTTTCTTTGGAGTATTTTTGCACTCTATCTGAATATATATTTGCCGATCTCGATTGTTCTCCATATATAAATAACTCGATATCCTGCAACGAGGAACTAAGAAAAAGCAAATAAAAAAGTGAAAATATTATTATTACAGTTATATATAAGAAAATAATATCTTGAATTAAAAATGGTCGATTACAACGTAAATGGAAAAGTTGCTCTCATCACTGGTGGTACTAGAGGTTTAGGTTTGGACATTGCTGAAACTTATGTTCTTAACGGAATTAAGACTGTCATTATCACATCTCGTAAAGCCAAGGCTTGCGAAGAATCGAAGGCATATTTAGAAAAAGTAGCTAAAGACAACGGTAAGAACGTAGAAGTTATCTCTATCCCTGCAGACATTTCCAAGGACTCCGAATTAGCTAAATTTGTGTCTACCGTTTTATCAAAAATTGATCAGTTAAACATTTTAGTTGCTAACGCTGGTGCTACCTGGGGTGCACCTTTGGAAGAACATCCTATCAGTGCTGTCAGAAAGGTTTTGGACTTAAACATAACTTCCGTTTTCGCTTGTGTTCAAGCTTTCACTCCACTTTTAGAAAAATCTGCTACTTTTGAAGACCCATCCAGAGTTTTAATAACTTCATCAGTTGCTTCAATGGTTGCGCAGGACGGTGCTGGAACCTTTGGTTACATTGCTTCCAAGGCCGGTGTAACTCACATGGGTAAAAACTTAGCCATCAGTTTGGGACCAAGAAATATCAATGTCAACTCGTTGTCTCCAGGGTTCTTCCCAACAAAGATGTCGAATGGATTAATTGATATTTTCGGTGAAGTTTTAACTGAATCCAACCCTAAGAGAAGATTGGGAAGAAAGGCAGATATTCAAGCTGCTGCACTTTTCCTCTCAGCTCAACAATCCAACTACATTAACGGTATTAATTTGCCAATTGATGGAGGTGCTAATTTGGTTGGAATGCCATCCAAGTTGTAAGAACTTTGAACAATGGAAACTAGATTGGCTGTGGTTTCTGTAGTATATGGTATAGTAACACTACTTTAAACTAAAGTATATCAGAATTTCTATTATTGATATTTATATATGAAGCAAAACAAATTAGCCAGAAAGAGAAAATTGAAGACCTTTTTTTCACAGGAAGTAGCTAGTTGCAGTTTGAGCATGTATAGAGAGAATTTGAACGCTATCTCAACAATATCACCCCTGGGAATGTAGTTCTTTAGCTTCAATCTATGTAACATGGAGTTGTACTGGAACAGTTTCTGTGGTCCTGCATATTGTCACAGTAATATTTTTTCTATTTTTTTTTTTTCTTTTTTTTTTTTGACGTGTGACGTCTGAGAAAAACGACAGTCTCACTCTGAAAATGCCAGATGAAACTCAATAGACGTCCATGGATCACACCTGTTGTCTACATCTAACAGATAAGCCCACTAATTCAGACTCAAATTAAATAGCTTTGCAGTCTTGTCTTCCATTCGGATTACTGGCTTGATTTTTACTCACATTTATTGGTCTATTTTTCTTTTGCAATACATCACTATGGGTGCAGCATCTTCTAAGATAATAGACTCTCTCATGGAGGGCACCAATTTCGATAGAGAAGAAATCGACAGACTCCGTAAAAGATTTATGAAATTAGATAAGGATGGTTCTGGTACTATCGACAAGAATGAATTTTTGGCAATTCCAGGGATTTCTTCTAATCCATTGGCTTCAAGATTGATGGACGTATTCGATGAAGATGGCAGTGGAACCATTGACTTCCAGGAATTCATTGGAGGATTGCTGGCATTTAGTGGTAAGACTTCACATTTGGAAAAATTGAATTTTGCGTTCAAAATTTATGATATTGATAGGGATGGGTTTATAGGTAATGGTGAATTGTTCATTGTTTTGAAGATGATGGTAGGGAAGAATTTGGAGGATGAGCAGCTTCAACAGATTGTAGATAAAACCATTATGGAAGCGGATGAGGATGGTGATGGCAGGTTGGATTTTGAAGAATTTAAAAACGCGATAGATAGTTCTAAGGTTGCAAATGCCTTAACATTGAATATTTTTTAAAGGTAGAAGCAAATGGTATACGTATGTGGAGCTCTTTGGAGACTTTTGAATGCTTGAGGAGAGACGAAGGGAGTGAAAAATTAATGAAACAATAACACGGAAATTATGGGCCAGGTAAAGCTGCTAGCAATAAGCTTACCTCAATGAATCGAAACGTTGAATAAGTTAAAGTATATATACTTGGAATACAAAGAACAAATGAAAACAAAGAAGAGAATACTATGAAAGTAGAGAAACAAACATCAATACACTCTGATGGTGACTGGTGTGTGAAAAATACATGTAGGAGAGCTGTCTATCGTGCATTCATTTCTATGCAGACTACCGGACATCAAGCGAGTTCACTCGCTACCTAAGCATACGCTGTATGAGCCTCAAATTTGAGATACTTTCAATTCCACCTTCACCTTGTAAAGCAAAACCTAAGCAGGTAATAAAATGTCAGTTTCTATCTTATTTCTCTTTCTTCTGGCATCTAATTGCTGCCCTATGTAGGCCCTAGCCGTTATCAGTGATCATCAAAATAAATTTGTTGTCGTGTGCAGGAAAGATGCACCTCTATCTGTGTGGCAAGCGAAACACCGTTATCTGGGGAATGATTGTTCCTAGATCCTTTCTATATCTAAGGTATAGGCACTTTCAACAATTAAATATATATATATATATTCACCCATTAGCAAGTACCTACATGCATATATGTCTCAAGAATATCAAAACAAAGTATTTGAGTCTATCAATCTAAACAACGAGCATGGCGAAGATGGGGACGATGATGACGAGTTGATTTTAAATCACACGCAGCAGCATAAACATAGCGGAGCGAAAGGAGGTACTAAATCGACCTTCAGATATGTACCAGGATCCGTTTCAGCTACTTCGGATGAGGAAGACGAACCAGATCCCATGGAATATTTGTCGACAGAGCCGAAAAAGAGCCAACCATCACATGAACATACCAACGCATTCGTACTGCACAATCTGGGATCCTCCTCTGGAACAACATCTACACCAACTGGGCTAACCCCTACAGAAAGTGCATTTGTGGAGCAGCAGCCCCATCAAAGAATCATTGACAGAGTCCCAAATGTAGAAGAGGATGTACTTTTTCTGAACCCATCTGTAATATCTAGCGATGATCATCGCCAACCACATAATACCCACCAGCGAAAATCTGATGAATACTCATTGAAGGAATCGAGTCCCAGAGAAAGCTCTGCACGCTCCTCAAATGTGTTTCAGTTTGCAAGGAAAGGTCCTCATTCAGACAGTTCTAATTCTGTATCCTTGTCTACTTCTTCATCGTCAAGTAGCTCGCCCATTGAGTACGTTCTAAACCGTGCCAAATTTCTCCAAAATGAGCTTCAAAAGAACTTATCCCTTCAGTCTAAAATGCTTGAGAGTGGGGATTCGAGACTTTCCAAACTCCGTCAAATGATAGCGCAGAATTTTGATCAAATTGCTGAAAATAATGAAGCATTGACAGAGCTATATTCTAAAGATCTTGATAATACTCGCAGACTGTACGAACAATTTCAAAAATGGGAAATCAGAAGGGATAAATTGCTTTCTAAGATAAAACTGGTAAAGAATCCTGAAAATAATAAGTACGGTAAGAAATTGGCTTCATTGGCTGATGAATCAAAGGATATAGATAGTCAAATTGTAGACTTGGAACTGAAGCTACAACAATTGAGAGAAAAGAAAGTTTTAGTTAACCAGGAAATCGAACTCACCAGTTCAGTTTTGGAAAGCAGAACGTCACAGTTTGTTGAAAGCTTTAAAAATTTGGAGATTCAGGGAATAGCAGCCATTCAATTAATACTAGACCAGAATGGTGTTTCCAGAGTAGAGCAGGAGAATACAGTAAGGAAAATACCTGTTGACGTGACCTTTGGAGGAAGATATAGAAAAGATCAAGTAGACGAATCCGAACCAGTCCAAGATTCTGTGGTGCCTGCAAATTTTTCTCCTGCTCCCAAAAAACCTTCCAATATGACAATTCAACCCTATGTAATACCTGAGACGGCTCTGGAAAATGTCATTACTCCAACACTTGCTAATAGATTAGTATCACCTGTACCCACACCACGAAGCTCGGGCTCATCTCCACACCCGTTAACGAATCCACCGAGCAACAGCTCAAGTCCCTTTTCACCATTCGAAAAAGGGTATGCAAAGGGCACCAACTTATCTCATAATGCGAAAGAGAGGCTATCTACATTTGTTTCCGATATACTAATTCCCACTTTCAATACTACACTTACCTCCTACAAAAATAATTATGCATCTGCTTCTTCAAACTTGGCTCATGAGCCTTCCCTTGATGATGAAAATAATACAATTCGAGAAATGATTGATTTGGAACCTATCCTTGGCCTTTTGAAGTATAAAATTAGTGCTCTTCAGGACCTAATTCAAAAGAATTTGCTATTGTCTACAAACTATCATGAATATGGAATAATTTGGAAGGATGTCATTGACGTGATTAATCAAATGGAGAGCAAATTATTCAATCATATTTCCACATCTAAAGTTCAAGGTAATGAGATGGATGCAGATAAATTGGTCTTCAATATGTTAAGTGCATGCCTTGATAAGATAAGAACAAGATTCGAAGTTCAAGTTCAGTCATCTAGGTTTTCTCAAGGTGAGAAACGTAATCCTCTTTTTGCCGTACTTTTAAACGAAATAAGAGCAGTGGTTTCTGCTATAGCCATGGTGTCGAAGGATAATAGCTATTTGGATATTATTGGTGAATTAGAAGGGTTGACCGGTGAAAGTAAAGATAGGATCCTGGAGTCTCCTAAAAATGGTAGGAATACCAGCTCTCCAATTCCAACTGGCTTCATGAATACAGTTATTGATCATAGGATGAGAGCTGAAATAGAACTTTCAAGAAATAAAGAGCAAAATGTACAACCGTCCCAGATACTCCAAGTGAAAAAGGATAAGTTTATATGATGCTAATATTTATTATATATGTACTATGCTATAACTTTTTAATGTCGTAATAAAAATTCCATGTAGGACTAATATGCAATTGTAATTATGGTTGAGGGCGCCTCTTCTTCTTCCGGTTGGATTGCAAAAATATAGAGGGCTCCTGTCTTTTTCTGGGCGGAAGTGTGCCCGAATTAGTAGGATTAGTGCTACTTGGAGGAGCAGATGGCTTTACTGGTAAGTTAGGGGATGCCTTTTGAATAACTCCAGAATTTGAAGGTTTTGGGTCAAGTACCGTTGTCGACAAGGATTTAGCATTTTCATTCGTGTGAACTACTTTAATTTTATGATTTCTGGACAGTTTGACTGTATTTAAATCTGTTGAAGGCTCAAAGATGTTTGACTTCGTAGGTTGAATTTTATTTTCCCTATTTTGGTTAACTTTTTGGGGTGGAAGTTCGCCCTTGCTGGACGGCTGAATTGAATTGGAGTTCAGCAATTGATTGGTTGACGAATTTCTTGGTTCATCTTCCACTAACTCATCTTGGGTTGGTCCACTTGAATCCTTTCTTATTTGCTTAGCAAATTTAGGAATTGTTCCATTGCCTAGATTTTTCATAAATCCAGGATAGGCAGTCGTAACTTGGCTTCTGTCTTCGGCATTCTTAATAAGATGGTTCCAAACATTATTTCGCATCAACGACTCCTTGTTCCCGAGGATCCATAGAGATGTCCTTGCTCTTGTCAATGCAACATTCATTCTTCGAACATCACTTAAAAATCCAACATTACCAGTCGAGCTGGCCCTAACACATGACATGATAATAATTTCCTTTTCTTGTCCTTGATATCCATCAACTGTGTTGAAATCAATTTCATTTAGGATTCCAATTCCGTATTTATTTCTGAATAGATTCTTCAACGTTCTAATTTGTTCTTTGTAAGGGGATATGACACCAATTCTCCCCCCAAATGATTTCTGAGGAAGCATCTGCATCAACTTTTCCACCATCTCTAGAACTATTTGGGCCTCTGATTGATTAAATAAAGATTTAGATTGCGAATTCTGTTGGTGTCTACCAACTACATCGAAGAATCTGTATGGAGAAAGAGGAAATACCTTATGCCATTCTCTAGAATTTTTGACATCCATTGCGGGCCCATCGTGCAATTTACCACCATAGAATTCTCGACTTGGGAATAATGAAATATCAGGATGCATACGATACTGTACGTCCAACAAATAAACGGAGTTAGGATGAAGCTTTTGCATTCTTACAAATAAAGATTGCTCATAATTTAAGGAGGCAGCCTTCTGTGATAAAACGGTAGGAGGCAATTGATTAGGATCACCAACCATGATGCACTTTTTACATCCATACCTCAATGGGATAATTGCTGATAATTCAACACATTGACAAGCTTCATCTATAATTACCTGATCGAACTTAATAGATAGGGCTGCAAGGAAATCATGAGCAGATCCTGACAAAGTTGAGCAAATAATTTGTGCTTTATTCAAAATTCTTGCCTGGATCTGTCTCCTTTCAATTTCTCTAGTACGGTACGCAATTGATACACGTTCTCTTTGTTCATCCAATTTCTTTCCTAACTCATTTCTCCTCTTATTAACGTCTCGCATTTGTTCCTCTAGTTTCAGTATCTCATCTGGTTTCAAGTCTGGGCTACTCAATCTCTCCCTTAACATATTTCTTTCAGAAATGCATTTTGTGTGCTCTTCACGAATTTTTGGATCATTTGAGGTAGTACTTTCCTGTTGTTTTGCTTGCAATTCTTTATCGACTAATTCTTCCAATGTAAGGTCTCTCACAGATGCATTAATAGCATCACTCCTACCCATTCTGACTACTCTTGGAGAAATGGATTCACCTTTATGATTCTGAACTCCACTCCTTAAACGAAGTACAAGCTCATCAACTGCAGCATTTGATGGAGCACAAACTAAAATCTTTGGGCCAGTTCCTTCTCCCTTCGAATTTTCTTCCTTTTCAATTCTAATTGCACCATCGTTTTCTCCTTTACTTAAATAATAGCCTACTATTCCCAAAATCGTCTTCGTCTTACCTGTACCTGGTGGACCTTGGATCAAAGAAAATCCTTCCCTTCCATATGTTCCTATGATGGCCCTAGCTTGCGATTTATTCACGCCGTAAACCTTTTCCATTTCAAGTGATTCTTTCTCGCTAACTTCAATAGGCTCTTCAGGCTTTGCTTGAAATATTCTATCAGCCAAATCATAATATTCTACTCCTTTCAATGAAGAATACTCTCTTTCGATTGTTATCATTTGCATAACCTTCATTCCAGTTACCACACTTTTGGGAGTTAAAACACCCATCATTGAACCTTGCGGGTAAACTCGGATTGTTATGTCGGCAAAATCAATATTTGCCAGTTTAATTTCTCTTACCTTAGCTAAGCAAGTGATACTAGACTGATTCTTAAGATATGCAATCGCGCCCTTGGCAGTATTAGTTCCTTCTTGTCCTTCCAAGTGGCCCAAAACTAACAAATCGGAGTCTCCAATTTTTCTTTCTTGGAGGACATCCTTTCTAATGGAAGCATAAACATCAAAGAAACCATCACACAGTGTTCTGCTCCCAATGGAAAGTTCAAAGGGTATCTCGTTACCGGTTTGTTTCGTCGACTGAATTCCTTGCCAGCATTCGAGCATTAATAAAGGCTCGGTTGTCTTGATATAATCCTTGGCATCTGCATAAGTATCTTTTGTCGCCCGATAAAAGTCAGTTTCTTTGGTAGGAAATTCACTAATAGAATTATAATTCCATTTCAAAATAGTTAAATAGAGAGGTTTCAAATTAACGTTTAATCTCATTCTCATTCTTTCCTCTTCCTTGCGCTTATCGCTTAATTGCTTACTTAAACTTGAGGCATGTTTTGATAATATTGGGCGACCTGATAAGTCAACTTCAACTACCTTTGCTTTTTTTCTCTTTTCTACGAATAAATCTGAAAAGTCTACTCCATTTCCTTGACTCTCTTCGTCCTCTTCTTCCGAAGAGTCTGAATCAGAAGACTTTTTTGCTTTTTTGAGCGTATTTAAGGACCTTCCTACTACTGTAGCACCCTTAGAATTAAATCCCGCTGGTCTTGGGAGTGCGGGTGCTACTGTCGGCAGTAATGTATTAGCTCTATTGGCAGTCTCACCTGGTTTTCTAGTCTGTTGCAATGATTTTCTTATGGATTCAATTGAATTTGATTGAAAGTTTTTAGATTGTGTCGCCGGTGCAAGAATAGGCTCTTTTGTGACAACACCAAATCGTCCTAGAGTTTGCTGTCTAGGCTGCTTCAAGTGAGATTGATATTTATAGATTGCACCCTCTTGTTGAATTGGTGTCTTTTGATTTGTCAATGAAGGAGTGTCTGTTGCGATGGTACTCGCTGCCTTCGACTTTTGCCTTTGCTCTTGAACTTCCCATATAATTTCATCCACCAATCCGTCATCATATTCTCTTGCTTTGGCTAATATTTGTAACCTTTGGATTTCGGAAAGTTTATTGTTAAATTTCTTAGCTTTAGCACCATATTTCGTAAAGTTGATCAAAAAATCTTTATTTACTGAAAATTTCAGCTCCAGTGATAAATCCAACGCTTTAAACACAAGATCAACACACGAATTCAACAAGGACACATCTCCTAATCTTAGCCAAACAATTACATACTGCATTGCATCCATAAAATCGGAAGCAAGACTTTCCTCTTTGACCAATTCTGAAATCATTGAATATGAATCTAACAATCTTCTACTCAAGTCAAGTGTGTCTCGAGTAAATTCTATAAGCATTTCGATGTGATATTGATTTGCCCACACCAAAGCCCCCTTATAGATCATAGTAAGAAATTTCCAGGAATACTTCCAGAATAAGTTAAATTCTTCAATTCCCAAGTCTCCTTTATAGGAGATTAAAACTCCATATAAAGGATCCGTTAAAGCATCCATAACATCCATCAATATTCTGACTGCCTTAGGAGATGGTTCAAATGCTTCTAGTGTAGTCAAAGTTGACAAACTGCAATTTATAGCATTCAAAGTGTATTTCAAATTGACTCGTTTAAATAATGAGCGCATAGATTCCAATCTACCTCCATCTTCTTCAAAGACGTGATACAAAATATCTACAGCAGCTTGGTTTGTCTGAGGTGAAAAAATACAAGACCAATAGCTTTCGGAAAGTTCACTATAAGCATCGTCCAGAAAGAGACCCTGTTCCACAATCAGAGGCTCCATTAAGATAGTTTTGTCTAACCATTTGCCCACAAATTCTAATATACTATCAACATTCTTGTTATGCTGAATAAGAGCAGTTCCTAGCTGTTTATCTATAGTTTCGTTGTTTTTCTTTGCCTCAAATCTGATTATAGTTCTAACAAACTTAAATGCCTCTATCACACCCACAAGAATATTTATATCACGATTGTCTAATTTTAATAGCTCAATCCAAAGTAAGGGGAATGTATCAAATGATCTTGGTATTGTCCCACTTCGCAAAAGATTCGAATGGTGACCCAAACTCGATATGTCGTAGTTGATTGAAGAGCAAATAAGTTGCATTGCCGCTGAGAACCGTGGGTAGCAGTTGTTGACAATGATTCTTGACATATTGTCAATTGCTGCTCTGCAATCTCTTCTCAATAGAGTGTCAGATGTATAGCTCGCAGTTCCAATTGTTGGAGGATGCTTTCCCTTGATACATTGCAAGAGCAATTCGCATCCCAAATTACAAGCAATTTCATTGTTAAATCCCTTTTGTTGCACCAAAAATTGCCCCAATCTAACTCCAGCACTTTGATGTTGAGGTCCATATAATGACTTCATAAATGGTTCTATCCATAAAAGTATATCATCATTTCTGTACGCCGAGTTGCTTTGCATAAAGCTCATTAAATTTGGATTCAGCAAAATCGTATCTATAATGTTATTGAAAGTGTAATAAGGAGCAAATGACCAAAATTCTGTACCTAGTCTAGTTAAATACACATGGAACGCCTTAAATAATACTGGTAGAGGTTCATTCAAACCTGCCATTATGTGGTTCAATAAAACTCTAACTAGAGGATAGAGCCTTAGGTTCTGGTGAATAGAAGCTAGCTCGAGATCTTGAGGTGAGTTAAAGTCCAGAATTAGCAACTGGTTACTGATCATATTCTCCAAGAGGAGAAAATTGTCCCAAAATTTTATGCAACTTTCGTTACTGAAATGTTTTGCATTCTGGATTTGATAGAACCAAATTTTAAACTCTTCCAAGAATGGAGGTATAGTCACAGTCTCTTGATTGTCCGAATGAAGCTTTGGTATCGTAGCGCATATCAGATTTGCCCAGTTCACCTCTTCTGTTGTACCTTGAAAGAGGAAATACACTATACCAGCAACTAGCAGCGATGGTTGTGGAAGAGCAATTTTGCTTGCAAAGATATTGGATATGCACTTCTTTACTTCAAGATTTATTCTCATTATATTTGGATTTAAAATACATGACATCAAGGCAAATTGAACGTCCGTATCTACTTCGGAATGATTGCTGCTAACATCTTCATGTTTCTTATTTGTCACATACGGAATTAAAACTTTAGCAGCAGAGTCAGCTTCCCAAGTGTTAATGATATTCATAAACTTATCCACTTGTACAACGGGAATTTTTTGTTCAAATAAAAGTCTATTTCTTAATATTACCTTTAGCTTGTGATATTCAAGAGTACATAGTTCACAGTTATGACAGTTTTCCTCTATCTTCTCTCTAATCCATATCTGTGGATCATTTAGAGGAAATGAAAATACTATCATAAGGTGCAACACAACAGGTGACATATACTTATCACAGAACCAATGTCTACTAGGGGTATTCCTTTTTACGTACTCGAATGTATTTCGAAATACTCTTTCCTGAATCTGGCCATCTTTAGCATGAGCAAAGGACTCTTGGATTTCTTCTAAGATAGATTCAAATCCAAGTGGTGCTTCATCTCCATCATCTTTGACTGTAGAGGGAAGAGCGGTATCGGGCATAATAAATGAAAGAAAATTTGGATAAATCCTAAGTACTAATTATTCGTTCTACAGTAAACTATCTCGATATATCTTTACTAAAAAATCACCACGTTGTTTTGTGGAACTGGTATTGGATCAATGGTGGGTGGTGGGTCTGTGTCGCTTTTCCTTTTACTACTTGGATCACGAGTACTATCTCCTTTTTTTTCTTTTTTTTCTTATTAAGTATTGATAGGTACTTACTATAGTTGGTAACCTATTAATTTTCTTAGTCCATAGACCTTTTCCTATCGATACCCTCTAGTTTTCGAAGACTTAAAAGAGGTGAAAGACATTGACTTTCACTACTGGTTTCAGATTTTTTCATATCGTTTTTTATATGCAGAACAAGTCAACAAGCGAGATGAGAAAGAAGCGTACGCGTTCTCTCTTCTCTCTGACGTTGATGTGATTTGCACCCATTGCTTATTTTCCAAGAAGTGTTCAAAAATTCTTACTTGCGGACCTCTTAAAGACCATTTTAAATATATGTATCTGATGTATTCTAAAATCTATAAATTTTCCCTTCGTATCGATTATTTCAGATCCAAACTTCCCCGGTAGAGAAGCCCTATTATTAAAACACGGGGACATCAAGCCTGTAACTCTTCCCCTTAAAGCAAGGTAATATCAATGTCTAATTCATTTGCCACATACATCCAATCTGCCCCAGTTTCCCAACATCTTTCCATAATCTCCAAACTTTTCTTTGCATTTGTGAGTCCCATTTCAGCTAATGTTGTGAACCTTGCGTGAAATAATTGTTGCATAGATATATTAGTAGATTCACAAGCAGCACAAAATGTGCAAAAGATGGAGCAAATCTCTGCTGGAGATTTAGGCTCGATGCTTAGTTGTAATATGTCACCAATTTCTTCACATAAATCTTGAATAAGACTAGATTTTCTTTCCACCATAAGTACCCTTCTATACAAATTTAATAATCCCATATTGAAAAAGATTTTATTTGTACTCCTCAAGATAGAATCCTTACGTAAAATGTTTGTTGTATCTGCTGGTGCGCAGCGAGGACCCTCCAAACGTTGCTTTGTAATATTCGCTTTCCGTATTACTCTTTCTAACCTTTCTTGTCTTTTATTTTCTCCTGTAGCGAATGCAGAACTCAAGCTTTCCTTTGTCTCTAATGCTCTGGATATCAATGAAACTGGTAACATATTCGACCTTGAGCCTGACGTTAATAGATACTGATTGGTTTGTCTAATGAGTAGAGCAACATCTGCCAAAAGGGGTAAAAATATAAGATCAAATCCTAATAAACGATCAATATGTCCCGATTTGTATCCCTCTATTTGCTCACCGTTATTATTATGATATAAATCTTCACCTTGCTTATGTGAAAGATAATTTTCTGAGTGTTTAGTTGCTGATATCGCCCCAATGACATCAACATAGGCAAACCATCTCATAAGGAAATAAGCGACATCAGATTCTGAAGATGTATCATCATCGTCATCCACTAATGTATCGTTATACATCGAAGATATTGTTGAACCAGGTGAGAAATATGAGTCTTCTGTCACAGCAACTTTAGATGATGTAGATCCGCCTACAATGTCCTTGACTTCATTGGCTTTATCAGTTACAGAATCAGAATCTTTATTCAAACTCAGATTCACATTTTCATCCTCCAATTTTATTTCCTGTTCATTCTTAACCTCCTTGAACTTCTTGTTCTTGGAAATCTTTAATCCTCTTGATAAAATGATTTGTCTTGCTCCTAGCGTATGTGCTCTGTGTCTATCAAAGTTCCCACAACTAAATACCTCCAAGCAGGAGAGTAATAAGACCGTTGCCAATGTAGCATCTGAAGTTGCCTTGTTTTTGTCTTGAAGCAATTTTAGAAGCTCAGTACAAGATCTAGCTAAAAGTTGGTCTATTATCACTTTAGCTTCATTCATGGAGAAGTCGTATTGCGCTCTGACAGATTCTGCAAACGCCAAAATAGTCGTTAAAATGGATGGAGACTCCATCGCCATTCTCGGTAAGATAACTTTAAAAGGATTTTCATGGTACATAGTTGAAGGAGCAGGAACTAAGTGATCAGAGGCAACGGTTATCCAAAAGTGGAATAAATCTCGATAGTAAGGCACCTGCAACAAAATCTCAGGTAAAGGAGACATTGAAGGTGGGATTATGTTCAAAGCATCCAAAGGGTTGATATTCTGCAATTGCGAACCATTATCTGGAGATTCTCTTTCTTTACTACTCTCAACGGAGGAAGCTGGGACTTTTCTAGAGAACATTGAAGAGGAAGCTGGCGAGAGAAACTCTTCTAAAAAGTTTGCCTTGGTGTGTGGCATTATCTGTTCAATTTTAGAAAGATCTGCTGAATAGTTTTCAAGATGGAGATTATCCCAGCCAGTAGTAGGTATTGGAGTGAAACTCGTAGGAGTCACAGCCTGATTTGGGTCGGCTTTTAATTCGATGGTTTTAAATTCTTGTCTGAGAGGAGATTGGCCTACTTGAGATTGAATGTTCGGTTGTGATTCTTCTTCCTTTTTATCTTCAAGGTTCGATAGGACGAAATTATTGAATATTTCTGAGTTTTTAATGTTGAACTGGTTCCCACCGCTGGCAATGCTTTCAAGTGCATGAGACAAGCTTTCAATTCCATCGGAAATTCCAGGAAAGTGTTCAATTAAAGAAAATTTGTCTCCGGGACTACCTGGAGTACCAGTGTTTGGAGTCTGTATTAGAGGACCAAGTAGATGGTGCTGCTGATGATTTTGAGTGGAAGTCGGGTTTCCCAATGCATTTAGTAAGTCTTCCTCCTGGGGTGAGTTGAAAGACATAATTTGATTTTGATTATTAGCTGGCATTGAAATTGATCGATTCATATCCGTAGCTCCTACCATATTACTAGCGTCTTTGTCATTATCACTGTAAGTTTCAGATTTGGATTTCTTCAAAGGGGTAGTATCAAGATGAGTTTCCTGCGTAACCTTCAGGTTTTTATCAAAAGTATTTACAACAAACAGGACCCCTACATTGGAGCCCTTTGATATCGATCTTTTCCTTTTAGAAGGCTTCGCATCATCTTCAGCAAATGTTTGTCTTTTATCAAGATTCTTGAAGGGTCTTCCACCCCATGTTAATTTCATGGAATAGTCGCATGCTATACCGGACTTTAAACAATACGAACAAGATGGTTTCTTTTCATCGCACTTTATCTTCTGCTTCTTACACCGATGACAGCCGTTTCTAGATCTTTTGATTTTCTTTTTCTCTTTAGTGTCCTCCATCTTAACAATGTGAATGATGAACAACAGCAAAAAGAAGAAGAAGAAGAAGAAGAATTCTAAAAGCAGAGTTTGCTAAAGAAAGAAAGAACAAAAGAATGAAAAGAAAAAAAGAATAACTTTAAATGAAAAATTATTATGCAGCAGCCATGCAAAGTAAAAAATATGAAGTCTATAAAAAATAAAAGAAAAAGAAATTCGAATGAAACCAAATCTACATCTGATAACGGTTTTCATATCAGGTTGATTAGGAAAAACTAGTAGACAATGGTTAATCGAAGCCGCTGTGGCAGTAGCATTAAGAATCTTTCACACATGCTTGAAAAAATAATAAGAATAATAATAATAGTAAAAATATTAATCTAAATAACATGAATAGACAACTATTGTTAGAGGGGATCATATTGAAGACATCTTGGAAAATACGAGGTCTAGAGAGGGATTCGAGTACCGACTAAGTTGGGAATTATGGCAAATACTTGTGAATTTCAAGTGAATAAAAGACAGTTCTGTATTTCGGACTCTAATTGAACTCAAATGGCGGTCCACAGTTGGTAAAAAGGTAGTACTGCTTCTTAATGCGGCGAGCTTGACTAGCTGTTGCCAGGCTGTGGGTACCCCAGGTTATTTTGGTCTACCAAAATTGAAAAATTTCTCTCTCTAATCTCGACCACAGATGAATACGAAAACCGCATCGAATTTCCTAATTAGGATCGGGCCGCCAACATTTACGATTCAGGAGCTCTTCACAATGCTTAGAAGGCAGGCTTAACCTGTACATAGAATGCTGGGAGGGATTGTGCTCATCCGTTAAATCAATTGAACGTGGCCATCACTCATAAGGGTTCATTTATCGCTGCATCTTATTGGTTTAATGGTGAACCACTTCGAACCAAATCCAGCACGAAAAATTTTCTTTTTTTGGCGGCT
This sequence comes from Dujonia railenensis, assembly GCA_935541525.1. NCBI lineage: Eukaryota > Fungi > Ascomycota > Pichiomycetes > Serinales > Debaryomycetaceae > Dujonia > Dujonia railenensis. The sequence continues at coordinate 87,258 of CAKXYY010000024.1, forward strand.
TCCTGTATGTTCCCCTTATCTTAACGGGCCATTGTCTCGCTCGAGCTAACGGTTTTTCATCCTCTTAGATCTACAGTGTCGCTTAATTTCAGACTGTATGTATTAATTTCTGTTCTACGTATCGGGCACGAACCATCGTGCTATTTTTTGCGGCTTGCAATTTCGAATGGTTGCAACTCTCTTAGCATTTTGCGGTTTTCAATTGAATGTTTTAAATGTTAGTAACCTGTCTGCATTTACTTTACTTTCTTTTCTTTCTTTACACCATATCACATCAATAAGTACGACCGTCTTCCTTTTCCCCTTCTTTCTTTTTCCTCTCACTGTCCAATAACCCACCACTTAGCTTTTCAGTATCTCTGTTGACATACTTTTTGCCAAAGAGGATTGATAATAATTTTTCATACAATCTGTACGCATAGCCAGCTAAGACCATGATTCCTCCCAAGATAGTTGCTAATCTGGCCACAAATTGGAAAAATGGTATTCTTTTCTCAATAATCTTCAACTTAATTGGTTCAAAGTCGTACTTGAAGAAAATTCCTGGTACTCCTGTTGGATTCCCATTATGACTTGTAGGATATACGATATGCAGTTCAGTCAACGAATATTGATTGGTATCTATAGTTATTCCCAATCTTTGATACTCCGTGGGCACAACTTGAGTGTAATACTTGTATGCAATGAATTTTTCATCGGTAACTTTACCAGTTTGGTCCAATGGGTTATCAATAAATGGATAAAATTCCCCAAATGAGAATTCATTAATAACATGGCTAAAATTTAATGCCTCCTTCGATACGTGATGTCTATCACGATATCCTAAGCCCTTTGCTGTTATATGGAAATCTCCCTTCACTTGATTTACTGGAATTGATCCAAAAATGTGGCATGCTGGTGCCCCCTCATCGACTTTCAACCCTTGCAGCAAATATTCCGCTCTAAATGATTCTTGCATAATTTCATCCAAATCTGGCGTACTATGTTTATCGTTAACATTATTGATATTAAATCCTAATGGAAGAAACCAATGTATTCCTGCGTAATTTAATAATTCCCCGGCAAGAAACTTATCATCAGTGATATCCATAACATTCGTATGGACGAATTCACAGGGCATATTCACTATAAGATCCAAATTGATCGTTAATTGAGAATTCAAATTTTTATCTACCGAAAATTGATGATCAACGTACCCTCCTACATAACCACCGACCTCAACCCAAAATATCAACAAACCACAGAGAATGGTAAGTAATGTGGAAAACCCTCCTCTTGTGGATCTGACTTGATGTTGAGCATCCACTTTTGGGAATGCATCAAACGTTCGTACTTTTTTGCTGAACTCCATAATTAGTCGAGTGAATTAATCAAGTACCTTTATAGCTTATTAACGATCCTTACTGGTCCTGAAGTCTTCACAATATCAACGACAACTATAGTGAAAAATTCATTTATGTGTATCTGTCAATTTTCAATTTTCGTGTCAACTAGCGAAAGTTGACGCGCAGAAACCACAAAGCCAAAGTTTTGGCTGCAAACCAGACAATAAAAAATCTACTAGAGTGAAAAGAAAACACAAGAGCCAAACAATACACATGACAGCTATTGTAAGTCTAAATATTATTGAAGGAGTACTCAGATTATTATTCTCAGAAGTCTCTCTACTATTGTAAAATAAAAATGTCTGCTGTACTTTCTAGTGATTAGCGTGCTACACATTTCTTTTTTAGAGACGATTAGAGCAGTGTGAGAAGTTTCCCCTTGATATTGATCTCGCAGGCAGCATTCACGTAAGCACAGTATCCAGCATTGCAGATAGTGTGGTTTCCGAGCGAAATCCATCTCACTGACTCAAAATTTACTAAGCTTATTCTTCACCTTGTCCTTCACGGTCTTGATGGCAAAACACTTGACAGAAAAGGCGGGAAAAAATCGTCATGGGCATGGAGTGCGGCTGCGAGATGCATCATAATTAGGATTTACTTTAGGTAGGTCATCGGATGGAGATATCAAAACCTTTTTTCACCTTCTTTCACTTGTATTCTCCATAGCTTGAACTACACTATGTCTGAATCTGATGATATACCGAATATTTATGATCTAAGCATTGAATCAGAGGATCTAAGAGTCCAAGAGTTGTCATCTTTAAGTGCTATATTCCCTTCCACACTCAAAGTTGATGGGTTCTCTGGGTCAATTGAAATCCCACTTGATTCAACAGTTGCTGTTAGGGTTCAAGATGGGTCGACACCAAAATCTACCTTAGTGAGTCATCTCCCTCCTATAATATTTGAGTTTATCCTCCCTCCGACTTACCCTCATGAAACCCAACCCACCTTTAATATTAAATCTAGTATTATCTCCGAAGATAGTATAGAGATTCTAACCATAGAACTATCACAATTTTGGGAAGATTATAAAGATGTAATATTATATTCAATGATCGATCATATACAACAGAACATTGCAACATACATACCTTCAAGCATTGATTGTGAACAAGACATGGAAAAGTATCATACACTTTTATCGTTTGATAAAAAAGTAATTGCTGATGAATTTGATCTTCAAACTTTCAATTGTCAGATTTGTCAAGACGATTTTAAGGGGACGAATTGCACCCAGTTTAAATCGACATGCAATCATATATTTTGTAATAACTGCCTATTTGATTTCTTTTCTTCATTAATTACCTCTGGTGAGATATCTAAAGTACACTGCCCTGATTATGAATGCACTAAAAGGTATCTTAAGATTCGTGAAAAATATTTGAGAATAGAAAACGTTGCAGTAGAAGCATTCAATTTCAACGAGTTCAAGGCAAAGATTATGACTCCACCTATATCTCTAGAATTATTGAAGAGTATAATAGAGAAAAAGGTTTCTAAAGAGGAAGCACTGGAGTTAATGAATCGATATCACAGGCTCTTCACTAAGCAACAGTATGATGCTATATCCAAGCTATTCCCATCAAGATTAGTGGACTGTCCCAGAGTTGGTTGCACTGAACAAATATTCAGAGAAAACTTACATGACCCCTTGGTAATTTGTAGGAAATGTAACTTTGCATTCTGCAACTGGTGTAGAAAATCATGGCATGGAACATTAAATAAGTGTGGGAGGAAGAATAATACCGGTCAATATTCTGACATTCCGATTGAGGATATAGAATTATGGATGTCTTCAGAGGACGGGTCAAAGGAAAGGATAAGGCTTTCGTATCTTCACGGCAAAGTATTGCTTAAGAGAGTAGCAAATGAGTATACAATGGATAAGCTTTTTAATGACATGTTGCAAGACTCATCTCAAGGCTTCCAAAAATGCCCAACATGCGCCATGATTACTCAAAGATTGGATGGTTGTAACAAGATGGTTTGTTCGACTTGTTCAACAATTTTTTGCAACTTATGTGGAATATATTTGGATTCTTGGAAACCATACGACCATTTCCTGTTGGAAGATAGTACATGCTATGGAAAGTTGTTCGAAGGAATGCCTGGTGCTGAACCTGAACCTGAAAATCTTGTAATTCATCATGACGACGGCCTTATGTAAAATTTCATGAGGACCTGCTCAAGTGTTTGTTAAAATCTGGAGATGGTCTTGTGAGTTTCGTAATCAAAAATGTATTCCCGTGCGTATTTTTTTTCATTCATTGACATTATTGCACTTCACTTAGTTGAAATACACAATATTAGAATATCAGGGTCGCTAGTATCATATTTTTACTATATTTTACAATAAACTTGTATAAAAAGAAAGCTCGTATACTTAAATTATATATGTATGAATAGTATAAAATTAATGTTTTTGTCTTTTAGGCTCTTTTGGAGCTCTAGAATACCTAAAACAGTCTCTCGACATTCGTCTTCTTCTAAATTGATACATTGAATCCAGATCTTCTACATTATCGTATATCCAACCATCATGCTTTCCGTTTGGTATGAAGAAACTGCTTTCATCTAAAGATCTGCTGGCGATGAAAGTAGTTGGCTCTAAATCAGTAACCCATTCATTGACATAGCCAATATCAAATTTCCAATCCTTTGGTGGTTGAATTTTACCTAAATGTTCAACGCCTTCCGGTCTCTTTCCGGAGGTTCTCATATGATCTTTTATATCAAACAATGTATTTGTGTAGCAGTAAAATGACCAACCATTGCCAGTCATGTTTTTCCTGTGTAATTCAAAAACTTCAACTTTCTTTACCTCAGCAGAGTCATCTATAATGATATCTTGCCTTTCAACTCTTTCTATTGTTTCTTTGACTTCTACGGTCCTTCTCTTAGTGGATGGTTTTTGTTGGAATTTCTTAATGTGCTTGGCAGAGCCTGGGTGAGCAATGAGAAGGATGGCCCACCCAGACAGGATGAAGATAATTCTCCAAGGGATATAAGGTCCAAAGAAAAGGACAACTCCGGTAAGTACTATCATCACGTAGAAGATGAGGGTACTTAACGTTTCGTCTTTAAATCCACCGGTCTGGTACCAGAAGATTTCCGCCTGATCGTAGCCTGCTATTATGTCTGTAGTGAGGTTTTGAAGGTCCTTCATGTTCATTAAGAGGGTGATTTGAGAGGTAAAACGTGATTTTGATCTTTTGCTTGCCTTCTTCTCGTCTTTGGTCTCGTCGTCCGAGATTTCAGAGGAAGCACTTTTAACAGGCTGAATACTTTCTGAATCATCAGGCTCTGCTACATCAGCTGTCGTGGGGTCTTCACTGTTCTTCTTCATCTTTTTATGGTCCAATGCCTTATCGTAATCTTTCATATTGTCTACTTTTTCCTCCCCCTCCACATCTCTCATAATATCCTCTAAGATGCTTCTTTCATTTGCGTGTGATTGACTCAAGAATTCAAAGATTGTTTCACCACGCTTCTTCACTTTTATGAACTCTGGCGTTCTCTCTGGGTGTCTGTATAGGTATCCAGGGATCATTACTGAAAAAATCAAAAATAGTAAGGGGTATGCCAATATAAGATGTGGCCAAAGACATATCCACGTGTACAAGACTAATACACTCAAGGTCTTGGCTGGGCGTTTCCACGTCACTATATGAATTATCCCATACTGGAGTTCGAATAACAACGACATTCTACTTGCCAAGTTCTTGAAATTGGAAATCAATATCTTAATGGAAAGATTTGGACGATTGGCTCTTTCTGGGTCCTTGAACTTCTGCTCCAAGATCAACTTCTCCGGATCATCTTCAGCCATAGCATTATTTATTAATTTTTCCAAAAGCCTATCGGTAAAGTGTGACGTTTTACTAGCTGACTTCGTATCCAAGTCAATCAGATACTCATCGAAGTCTTTGACTTTATCCTTTCCTTGGAAGGCATCCAATCCCATACCGAAAAGACTCGCAGCCGCACCTGAAGCGAGACGTCTATTGGAATCATTCGCTCCATCATCCGAATACTCAGAAGTATATTTATATAAATGATTCAAAGCTGAATTGGCATGTTTCTTAGCAGCTTCTCTTTTACTCATGTTTAAAGGATGCGGAGGTACAATTCAAGCGCTATTCTTTGCCTTTATCCTTGGTTGGTGACCTCCTTTATACGTTCATTTGTGGGGATGCTTGAGAATTCATGTGAAATGCTTGATTCCTGCAGATAACTGCGTTGCACCGCAACTTACTTGGCTAACATGCTAGGTGCTTAAAGAGCAAAGAGGCTAAAAATAAGAAAATTGGTTACACAGTAGGGACATGTGTGAAGGTAGGCTGAAGCTTGAGTTATGAAAGCAGTGTGAATATATATATATATACATATATATTTATTTGTGTGTATGTACAGGTATATATATATGATACTTAAAGTATATCATAGCCGAGAAGTACTTTCGTTTGTAAGAATAAAAGACCTTAAAAGCATTTTTGGGAATATTAATAATATTCCAGTTAATGGAACCTCAGATTTGGGCAAAACTATACGGTTACTCTCATCGAATCAACAATACACCTTTTAATTAAAGTAGATATATGAAAATGTTAAAAATTTGAAAACAACTAGAACTCCTTCTCAGTGTATAACTTAGCCTAAATTGGCACTTTTAAACTTTTGCTTGTAAGAAAGCGGTCTTAGCTCAGTTGGGAGAGCGTCAGACTGAAGTTAAACATCAGTCACAGTTAATCTGAAGGTCCTGTGTTCGATCCACAGAGATCGCATTCTTTTTTTTTGGCTATGCCTTTAGTATGGCACATACTCACAGTACAATTATCACACCTAAAGCTGCATGACATTTCATTCAGTGGTACCAACTATTATATCTCACATCGTGATAATTGTAATAGTTACATACTGAATATGCAGAGACTGGAAAATAAAGTATTACACTTGATGGTGCGTCACTGTACACCTCTCGATAAACATCAAAGTGAAATATAGGTACATGGGTGCAACAAACGCGTAGCACTTTCGAGCGATGTCTTCCGAAATGCTCGAAGTAATAGTGTTAATGGTAAATAGCAGCCTATGATATTGAATACTGCCCATTCATCAACTATCTACCACAGGAATAGCCCTAGCCGTGTCTCTCTGGGCATGTAATATACACTACCTGCAGGAATATGATATCTTGAAATGGTTGCAAATACTGCATATAGAACGAATTGCAGCCATTGAATTGAAGTCCTTCAATCCTAAGAGACGTCTTCCTGACCAGCGTAAGTAAAGGCTCAGCAGGATTATTAGTACTACTCATTCATTTTCTGCTTATAAAATTGTCAAGACGTAATACTCTTTACACGTTTCTGGGATGCTTTGAGGTATATCCTTGCAAGGAAAGTTAACGTTAGATAGAATCATTTTCCTTTTGTATCTTCTATTTGTGGCTAAAACAAGTAAAAGTGCCTGAATTGACCTTGAAATACAGCCAATATGGACAATAACACCAGTAGCTTACCCAAGTTCATAGTAAAACGACTGAAAGCTGTAGGACAAGCAAGCCAGAGACGAGGGCCACATATTAGTATACAGCAAGTATGGGCAATCCTCCTAGTTGTCTGTAGAGTCCAATGTTCACAAAGAGACCAACGACTATATTTGAAAGTAAGAAATCAACACATCTAAGTATACCATTATGTAGCTGGAGACGTAACTATGACATCTAACGTAGTTTCAACTTCATAGGATAAGAAATAAAGCCACAGGGGTAGAGGTTTCAGAAGGCCATGCATTCATACTACAAATTCCTTCAAACGATAATCTTCTCAAGAAAAAAGAAGCTCTCTTTTTTCTTGAGAAGATTATCGTTTGAAGGAATTTGTAGTATGAATGCATGGCCTTCTGAAACCTCTAAAATATTTTCTTTGGTTTGTGGTTTATCCACAAATGGGTTTTGTGTAACAAAAGGTCGTTTTCTGCTCAATATGAAGGTCGTGGACGTGTTCAATATGGAAATCGCCAAATTAAACATGTTTCGGACTTGTCAAAAAATTTTAGAACCAGATTTTCGAAAATGCAATTTTAAAAAAAAATGTCAAAATCATAAGGGGGGGGTACACGATTTGAATGCGAGAAGTAATTTTGAAATTCTCCTAAATTGGCTTCCTATTCATAGTGAATGAATTAAATAGCCCAGAAGAGTATTTTGGAACATGATAGACTGTTTATAGCGCTCAATTTTGAAAGATATTATCTTAAACAGAATTTTTATGTGAGAATAAAGAAAAACTTAGCTCACAAAAATTGATCATGTTTCAATAAGAAACAGTTATATGAGACACTTTTGCAAAATGAGCCAATATATGATGCATCGTATCACGTGACTTGAATCACCTAGTCTTATCTAAGCAAGGAATGGTTAATACTGATTACATGTGTCAAACTTGCTCAAAATCTCTTGAGCAAGGTGATAAATACTACCGGTGTGCCAGTTTCTGGTATACATATTCATGTATTAATGCTATTTAATCAGTATTGGTTAAAAATGAACTATTCAATAATTCTTTTGCCGATAATCTAACCGTAGGATCCCATTGAAAGATACCATTCAAAAATTTGATAAAATTCGTAGTATCTCTTCTATTCTCGTTACTTATTCCAACTTTAAGTAGTACTTCAAGAATCTTGGAGTTTAGCTTCACGTTCCTCTTGGTGGATGAGTTTGCTGAACCAAATGAAATGTCTAAACCATTAATATGCTGCTGTTGCGCTTGTAACCTTAAATTCAAAAATTGTAAATCAATTTTACCTTCTAAATCGAAAAGAGAAAACAATAATGTTTTCTTAATGCTTCTTTCGTCAATTTTAGGCCCATTATAATGGGGCCCTCCTAATCCTCCAAACTGACCTCCTGTAACAGGATCTACCTGTGAAATCTTTTGTTTACTTTTCTCAATGGAGCTCATTATGTTCTTTCTAAAATTTTGGATCAATGAACTGGGCGGTGAGCCAAACAATTCGAGCATTAAGCCAATCTGTTCTAACTCATTATGCCCAGGTAGTAAAGGTGAACCGGTGTATAATTCTGCTAAAACACAACCAAATGACCAAATGTCGATCTTCTCTTCATATCTTGCCCCTAAGACGACTTCAGGAGCTCTATAATAACGAGATTGAATATATGAGTATGAGATTTCATTTTTGAAGCACGAAGAGCCAAAATCTATAATCTTAATGCTCAATGTGTCCATGCTAGGTGATGTAGGTAATTTAATCATTATATTTTCAGGTTTTATATCACAATGGATTATGTTCATGGAATGAATAACTTCTAACCCAGTGAGTATTTGCTTACTGAAATCTTTCAATATATTAATCAGGAACCCCTTGTAAGAAGATATCTCCAATAATGAAAATAAATTCAATGATAAAATCTCCGATACAATGCACATATGTCCTCTAAAGTGAAAGTGCCCAAAGTATTTTAAAATATTGGAACCTTTGTTCTGTTGCGATTCGTTTAAACTTTTTAACATTTTAATCTCATAGACTGCTTGCAAAGACCAATTCAAATCATTCTTAATAATTTTAATTGCCACAGCCTTTCCCTTATTTTTTGAGCGAGTCTTATACATATGATCGGCACACTTTACAACATTTCCAAACGAACCATTTCCCAAAACTTTCAATATTTCATATCGGTAGTTTATATGATCGTTTGGTATGATAACATAGTTGCCCTGTTTATCATCAAACCCAAAGTTTTCTCCATAGTTTTTGATATTGATCGATCTTTCCGAAAGTTGTCCTTGCGTGTTGGGTTTCTCAGCTAAATAGTAGATATCCTTTCGTCTTAACACCTCGCCTCTCTCATATATGGAAAGAGAGTTGTTGGAGTCGTCTTTGACAATATGTTCTGGCTTTAATGGGTTACATACAGTATATTCATTGTCATCTTCCGTATCATCTTCAAACAAACTAGGGTCTACCTGGTATATTACTGAGTACAATTCTGTCAAAGTCTGAATTTTTGACAATGCGATAAGCGATTTAGTGGAGGTAGATCTGTGAAGTATTTTCGGAGTATCCTGTCTTGGTGTAGATACTTTACGCTTGTAAGAGTTATTATAGAGCCTATTGTAAACGTTCAGGTCCTGAACGTTATGTCCCAGATTCAGGTTCATGCTCTTAACGTTCAGAGGTTGATCTACTTCTGGCAGGGATAATTTCTGGCTCGAGATAGAGTTCAGTGAGAACAGAACAGGGAGTCTATTCCTTCTCTTCCCTGTAGAGAGGGTAGGAGCACCAGAGGAAGGTGACTCTAGCTTTTGGAGAGAGTGAGGATGCAGTTCTGAATGTGGCATTTTGCCGTATTCGATTCTATAGTTGGTGATATCAGAAGGTACTGCTCTAGTTATGTGCGAGGAAGCTATTCTTCTACTCTTGGTGATAGGGGGAAGTTTGCTTTGGCGGGTGTTTCCTCGTAACTGGCGTGACCCGCCAGAGTAGTGTCGGACTTGGGGCCGCACTATGTTCTCATTATTTATTCCTATCACCTGGTCTACTTGCTTATTAATTGATGAAGAGGTTTCTCTCATAAAGGAGAAAGATCTTGTCGTTGGCGGGTTGTTGTTTACGGGGTTCAGTATGGTTCTCTTTTCGTTAGCTGATGAACTTGAAGTGGTTGAGGATACTCTCGATGCTACTGTGGTCTCTGGGGTCGCCGAGATGGACGGCTTTCCGCCACTTTTCGTTCTAGATTCGGCTCTTTTGGCTGTGGATAAAAAGGGGGATTTTGAGGGTGTAGTGTTCGGAGGTGGATAGATATGTATTGGGTACTTTTTGGAAGGGGACCGCCTTGTCCCTTCAGGAGTAGTTGAAGCATTTCCAGTGGGTGTTATATCAATTCGAGAGAACCGAGCCTCAAAATTTGGCGATAGATTCAATGTTTCGCCACCACCCATGATGCACAAGGTACAAGTGAAAATAAACTAGCTCTTTTGGTGTTTAGAGATAAAGATAGACAGATAAAAGAGAACAGGAATCCAAAACACAATTTTGGTGTTACATATTTCCTTGACACGCCATGTATGCAGGTCTAATGATTTGGTATTATTGTTTACTAGAGAGAAAAAAAAAAATTAGAGAGCTTAATTTTTTTTCCCAACTTGGCGATAAATAAAAAGAGCTCCTTCACTAGTACACTTGGTGGATAAACTGGCAATGATATCGTCCAATACAAGAGACATACTACTTCTTCTACAGTTGATACATTCCAAAGGATTGATCGACCCGAAATCCGTCAACAAGAATGAGAAAAAACTAGCTGGCATTGGAAAAGACTGGTTGAACCATAAGAGTACACAGCTAAGTATTATACAGGGAGACTTACATGCCATGAAAGCTGCTCCAACTCCGGATCAAATAGTTAAAACGTACCAGGAATTACTTGAACAAAATAGTGAGTGCCGGAATACCACAGACTTGGCCAACAAGTATTATTATGCCAGGATAATAGAAGTTGAAGAGAAGATAAAGGAGAATAAGGACGAGTTCAGGAAGGAGCTTGAAGTGAACAAGGTGAACTAAGAATGGAAGAGCGAAAAAGAAAAAAAAAAAAGAGAATAGTATAATAAGTTAGGAACAATTGTGAAGGTAAGGAAGCGGCAGGGACTGAAACGAGGTCAGAAGGTGCACAGCTTCCAGAAGTAACCCCAAGAGCGACCGACCGACTGACCAAACGGCCAAGGTAAGCGTAGGCGCAGGATTTGGACCTGCCCTGCCTTGTCATGGAAATCTCTTCCTCGCACAAGCTCTCGCAGATAGAAGAGCCTAATGATGCGCAGCTGGGGGACACACATTCCTGCATGAGTGCAACAGAAAAAAGTGGACCTTTCAGGCTCAACCCTCGTTCGCCAGGGTGCAACCATATGGGTATTGCACGTAGAGGAGAAGTAAAAACACATCCCGGTCCACATTATCGTACATACGTAAATAAATGCACCATGCATATGCACACACCATAAATCCACACAACATATATCCTCTCACCTCTACCAATTTATTCCTCCTACCTATCACCATTGTCTTGAATCCATTGCTAATCTTCACCTACATGCACGCACGCACGCATCTATTTCGGTCCCTCGGTAAATTCACATGCCCCACATAATCACTTTTTTCGTTCTATATGCCGGAAGTATAAGCACAGAAAGGAAAATAATCTGGAGAAATTCAGTGGAGGGGCAGGGGAGGGAAGAAATTTTTCCATCGAAGTGTTTTCTTTTGAGTTTAAGATTTCAAGGCTGTTGTGATTTCAGTTTAGTGTTGATTTGATCCATATATTTATTATATTGTTTAGCTAACGATATTCTTTGATCCTGATTTCATATTTTTTTTTGGATCTAGGCTTTCATTTTGCATAATGTCCACTCAGTCGCAGAAAGATAAGTTGGGGTTGTCCATTTTAAACCTTTATAAGAGCAACCGTTCACTTTTTTTGAATTCTTCGTATGTTATCCTTATAACACTTGCGTTTTCCAGTGCTACTAGTAAAGGTAGTGATTCTTCACCGGACAATAAGAAAAAGAGCCTTGACTCGGCGGTACCCAACGACTCCTCGTTGCTGAAGAAGGCAAGCCCCAGGATTTCTAAAGATGCTGCCAGAAGGCTCTTCCACCTGGCGATCCCGAAGTACAATAACCCCGCAATCTACCATTTGCTTGCACATTTGGTGTTATTGGTGGTTAGAGCCTTTTTGACAATCAAGGTGGCCACTTTGGACGGTAAGTTGGTCGGTGCTCTTGTCACTAAGAAGTTGAAAAGGTTTAGTAGATTGTTGGCATTCTGGATGTTCTTGGGTATCCCGGCATCCATTGTGAATTCTCTATTAACATGGACTCAGTCTAACTTTAGAAAGCTGTTGAGAGAAAACATGAATAATAGTATAATGGAAGGATACCTACCAGATAACTTAGACCCCAACTATTACTCGTTGATTCAACTAAGTGACAATAAGATCAAAGATCCAGATCAGAGAATCAGTACTGATGTTGCTAGATTGGCAAGTGCCTTGGCATCGTTGCCTGGTCAACTTTTAAAGCCAACGTTGGATTTGATGCTTTGCGCAAGAGAATTAGGGAAAAGTGGTGTAGGAAGTGGTGAGGGAACTTTGGCCTTGGGTCTTTTAGCTCACTTTTCAACTATCATCTTGAGATTCTTTTCTCCACCTTTTGCTAAGTTAGCCAGTGAAAAGGCTAACTTAGAAGGTCAATTAAGATCTGCTCATTCCAAGATCGTCACCAACAGTGAGGAAATTGCATTCTTAAGAGGTCACCACAGAGAATTGGACTATGTTGATATTTGTTATTATCAATTGGAAAAGTTCTTAAAAATGGAAATGTGGAAAAAGGCAGTTCACGAAATTGCTCAAACTTTCATTGTTAAATACTTTTGGGGGGCCGCTGGGTTGGTGTTGTGTTCGGCACCAGTCTTTATCAACAAATACTTGGGCAAGGAACCAGACTCGTCTGCCTCAGGAGATTTCATTACTAATAGAAGATTATTATTAAGTGCGCTGGATAGTTTGGATCGTTTAATTTACTCGAGAAGATTCTTGTTACAGGTTGTTGGACATGCCACCAGAGTAAGTGATTTCCAAGATGTATTACATGATATTCAACAAAGAAGAATTGAATTGGAGAACCTGAAAAATAAAAATAAAGATGAGGATAACGTCACTTATGGAGATGAAATTACATTCAAAGACGTTAGATTGGTTACTCCTGCCGATGTTACATTAATTGAAAAGTTAAACTTTTCAATTAAGCATGGGCAACATTTATTGATTGCTGGACCAAATGGATCTGGTAAATCATCATTATTCCGTATGCTTGGTGGATTATGGCCCTGTAAGGAAGGAGAAATTACCATTCCTACCACAGAAAATATGTTTTACCTTCCACAAAGAGCATATCTCTGTAAAGGTACCTTAAGGGAACAAGTTATCTACCCACATACAATTGAACAATACACTTCTGGTATCAGGGGTAAGAAGGATTCAGATCTTGAGTCTATTATGGAGATCTTGAAGCTTAAAGACCTTTTGATCGGTGACAAACCTTGGGACACCGTCAGAAACTGGAATGAAGAGCTTTCTGTTGGAGCACAACAGAGATTAGCTATGGCAAGATTATACTACCATCAACCTAAATTTGCGGTCTTGGATGAATGTACCTCAGCAGTATCTCCAACAATGGAGCAATTTATGTACGAACATGCACAAGAATTAGGCATTTCATTACTTTCGGTTGCCCACAGACCTGCTTTATGGCATTACCACAACTATTTATTAAAATTCGACGGTAAAGGTGGTTACTTCTTTGGAGAATTAGATGCTGAGAAGAGATTGAAAATTGAAGAAGAAAGGTTAGTATTGGAAAAGAATCTCAGAGATGTTCCTACTTTAAGAGAGAGATTACAAGAGTTGAAGAAGGTTAGTAACGCTCATCATTTGAAGTATACTGCTTCGCAAAAGAATCTTATAGACCTTAACAGAGAAGTGGATGAAGAGAAATAATGAAATAGAGTATGACATGAAATGAAAAAAAAAAAAAAAAAAAAAAAAAAAAAAAAAAAAATTTAGGAAATTTATGTTGCAATAGTTTTAGAAAATATTGCCTTATTTTTCTTATGTGTTTTATGCACCTAATTG